>CAJVQA010000584.1:0-32227 GCA_910591915.1 Cetraspora pellucida
TATTAATGGTGAGGCCATGCCTCTATCTTTATTGAATATTTATTTGAAATTTTTACATAAAGCATAAATTTACTTTTTTTAAAAAATATTATAAAAAGAATAGAAGCTCAGACAAGTCTATTTATGATCTAAACCAACAGGAGTGGCCAAGACTCACCTTAATTTGGATGTTTGTGATAATATATGAAAGGTTAGTTTAGTATTTTATCTATTGTATATACTAGGAATTAATTTTAGAGTGTATTGAATTAGAAAGAAAAGATTGAGATGAATGTGAAGTGAGATTAAAAGGTGAATTGAAAGTGAAAGATGAACTGTTGATCTTGAAATACAGTAAGAAATCCAAATTTTATGATATACTTGTTGGTTAAGATAAAGTAAAAACTTTATAATAAGTATTATAGCTATTTTTTTAGATGATAGGTTTGAGACAATATAAATAATTTCATTTGGCACTAGGCCTGATAGAGTTGAAAAGACTGATGGTAAGTCTACTGTGTTGTGTATGGTTATACAATACAGTTGTCTAATTTGGTGATAAAGTTCAATTATAATTTTAGAAGTAGTATCAAGTGTATTTGTGTTTAAAGCATGTTGTAATAAACTGTCAATAAGGTTGTATAGCAGTCAGTCAGATAGATATATTATCCAATGAAGGTAAGAACTGGTTTCATGGCATTGGTAACAAGTTGGTAGATATGAGTAGTATCATTTATGTAAAGTGTGTAGAGTAGGAAGATCATCGAGTAGGATTTTAATTCTAAAAGATTTAAAAGCAGAAGATTGGAAGCTGTATGAAAAGTTTAAGATTTTTTAATTGTTGTTAATATATAGCCAAGTAGCTTGCCAATTAATTTAGTTGAAAATTTTGTTCTACTTTTGAAATCGATTTTGTGTAGTCCATAAAGCATAAATATGTGCATAACAAATTGTACAAATACTGTAATGAATAAATAATTCTAAAGTAAAGTTTTCAAGATTTAGAGTATAAGATGGATTATAAATATTGTATAATATAAAAGTTAGATATGGTAAGTTATAATAGTTTCATGCTAGTTGGTCAGTGAGGTTATTATACATATTGTCTTGATGTGCAGTTACTTTGTAAAAAATAATTTGGATTTTGTATGAGTTGACAAAGTTAGTTAGTAAGTTCCATAATGAAAAGTATAGTGTATGTGTATAGGATAAGGTTGTAGAAGAGTTTACAATGTTTTGGTATTTGGAAATTACAGATTGAGAGTCTGTATATATGTTTATAATACTATTTCTAGAGGCAGTAATAAGAGCAGATAGAATGATAATAAGTTCAGCTTTAAATGAACAAGACCATAGTTTTGTTTGAGCTTGGAATGTATGTAGTATGAAGTTATTAGAAATTTGAACCCATCCAATACCTATAAAGTATTGTGAAGTACCTAAGTCAATAACAGAACCATCTGTGTAAAAGTGAAGTTCTGACAGATTAGCATTATAGTTGGCTATTTGTTGAAGATTGTATATAAGTGAACAAGGTTTAAAAATTGTAAGAATTGGTTGAGTAGCAATAGTAATATTTGGAGGGTCTGGAATTTGAGTAGGATGTTGAATTGCAATAGAGTATATAAGGTCAAGATAATTAGTATTAAAATTAAGAGTTTTGTTATGAGTGTTAATTTGACCCAAGAATCGAATTAAGAGATTAGTAGAAATAGTAATTGTGCATTTGTTAGCAATTGTTTAAGAGTTGAGAAAACAGCCTGGGCATATATATAATTGAATAAGTAGAAGAGAATAAAGTCAAGTAAATTGTGATTCAATATTACATTACCAATGTGTAATAAGAATAGATCCAGATGCAGAAGGTTGCCTTCTGGCTTTGTCAACAATGATTTGATTATCAAATACTGTAATAAGCCATGGTTTTTTTCAAGATGAGAAGTGTCCAGTTGTATAACTATAGTAGTTTGCATCAGGTAAGTGTAGGTGTTGATAAAGTGTGTAATTGTAAAAATAGCTTGTAACTTGGTCTTCTAAATAAGTAAACCAAAGTAGCTGTTTGCCTTTAGAAATCTTGTAAATATGAGAAGAGATGTGTTTCCAGTCTAATAAGTATGAGTTGTTGAATGTAGTAAGTTAATCAAGATATAGGATACCATGTTGCTAAAGTTGTTTTTTGAAAGTTGGATATTTTGGGTGTAAGAAAAGCAAAGATTCTAATGAGATAGAACCTTGTTGTATAGTATATATAATGTTGTAAGTTGGGTTAGAAGTAAATATAATACCAAGATGTTTAAAAAATTGAATTATTTTGAAATTAGTAGTATATTTGTTTGGTTTATCAATAATAGGATTCTCATGAATTAAGATGCTAGTAGGTGACCAGAGATTGTTTTGCAGCTGTTGAAGCTGAATGCGAGTGCTAATACCAAAAAGATCAGGAAAGTTAAGTCTTTTAATATAATTTGTAATATGGTGTTGAAGTTAAATATCCCATATATTTTGAATATTATATAGTTGAAGATGAAGTAGTATACTAGTAGGAATTGTACAACTAAGTTTAGCTTTGTTTTTGACAAGTTCAATGTGATTGGTAAGAATTTTGTTATATATGTTCTGACTTAGAACAATATTATGAATGTGATATTCAATTGTAGGAATAATAATAGTATTAATAATATATCATGCATGTGTGTCAATGATTTTTTTTGTACATGCAATTTTTATAAAATATGATAATTTAGCTGTAATAAGCTTGGTTTGTTTTGTTTGCTTGTTGTTAAGTGTAAACCAGCATTCTAAAAACTTAAATGATTCATTTGAAGGATAGAGATTAAGTAAATGATTATTGTAAGTAATAGGACTGTAATTAGTTGGTGTACCTTTTAAATTTAGATAAATATTAAAATTTATTAAATTATAAAATTAAATATAGTAATATAAAAATATATTTCTTGTTATAATAAATAAGATAGTTGAATATTTTGTGTAAAGTTCCATGAAATATGATTTGTAATATCAATACTGTTTGGATTTCCAGAACATAAAAATAAAATAATATTAGATATTACAAATTTAGTATTTATAATACAATTTCTATATAAAATAAAATTAATTTAAATTAAATATAATTAATATAAACTAAATATAATATTAATTTAATAATTTATTTATTTATAATATTCTTTTTCTTGTTGTGCCAAATTAGTATGATTTGCCTATTTATTTATATTTTGGTCTAATTAAGTTTCAGAAATATGACTTATATTAAAATATATTGTTTTATATTTTATATAAAAAATTACTATTTACACTCCTATTTTTGCTAATGCCATCCTTCTAAATACATAAAAGTGCTTCAGAAGAGATATTTTATTTTTTATTTTTTAACTTTGGCAGCCTTGCCAGTCACCTTTATTAAGTAATTCTAAATACAAAATTATGTAAAAAGCTATCTTAATTATTGGCCTGACATCCTCCAGCTACTATTAAAGTGCCCAAAGGTGGCCTGCCACACCGGTTGGAGATATACTCAGGTTCGTAGGCTGTGTCAAACTAGCCAGAAAGGCCATACCAAAATGGCCTTAAGTTTTCTTTAACATAGTTGCCTACCGAGTTCTACCAGCTTTCTCTAATTTTCTTCTTTTTTCCTTCTCTTTTTCTTTTCTCTCTACTAGGCAACTTTCACCTATAAGCTCATTCATCTTCGTGCTAGGAATCCATACTTCTGTGTTCTTTTTTGAAATTCTCTTTACCTGTGTTGTAATTCTCTGGTCTTTTTCCCATGCAATTATTACCTCACATCGTTTTTTCCACACGTTCTCAAAAAATTTGTTCCATCCTGTGTTCACTATTACTTCTAGAAAGTCTTTGATCTCTGTAGTTGAGTTCGTTAAGTCTTGAAAGAATTCTCAGACCTTTTCCTGCAGCAAACCCTTTATGATTTTATTCTGCTTTCTATATTTTCTTTCTTTGAGATACCCCATATACAATTCTTTATATCTGTTTTACTTGTCTTCTTTCGTGTTTCTTCTAAGAGTGCAATCTAAGCCAAGTTGATCGTTGTGTTCTTTGTTTCTCTCCAGCTTCAGAAGAAATATTATTATTAAATAAATCTTTTTTTTAGTATTAATCAAAGTTGTTTATTAAAGCTTTTTAGTTCTAATAATGGTAAAATCATTAAGTTTGGACCAGTGGTTCTTAAAATATTTATACTTAAATTTTATAATCTTTAATTTATTTTTAAAAAAGAACTACTAGTTTGATTATAATAATTCTACTACTATTAAAACCAGAAAGGTCTAATAAACAACTTTAATTAATATTAAAAAAGAAGTTTAGTTAATAATAATATCTTTTTTAAAATACTTTTATGTATTTTGAAAGGTGGCATTAGCAAAAATAGGAGGAAAATAGTAACTTTCTTTATATATAAGTTACTTTTAAATAAAAGAAATTTAATTTTAGAAATATATAATTTTCAAATATTAATAAAACTTGATAAGCTAATTGTTTGATAAAAATTTTCTTTATTTATTAAAATATATAAATAAAATAAAATTAAATAACTTTCTGTTACTAGAAAAAAAATTATTAGTTTTGTTTTTTTGTTAAAATGATAACCTAAAAATAAAATATAATTAAATAAGATTTTAATAAATAAAATAGAATTTTATAATTCATTACATAGTGCAATATATTGCATTCCTATTTTACTATATGAAGATCATTAATTTGATATAACAAAAAATTTTTATCAAAGCAAAAAATAAAATTTTATTAATATTAAGAATAGTATTAAGATTTAAAATAAGACAAAGGCATAGAGTATATCAAAATTTTATAGAAAATTTTTTTAATTAGTACTTCAAATATAGTTTTATAGACAAAATTTTTAAATAATAGAAAAGGTGCAATATATTGCATGTGCAATAAATTATAAAATTCAATAAAATATAAATTTTTATACTAAAAGATTAATGTTTATGAATATTAGCATAATTTATAATAAAAATTAAAATATTCATAATAATTTTAAAAGAAATTTTATTATTACTATATTTCCTTTAAGTCTATAAGAAATTGATAAAATATTATATTCAAAAAAATGTTTACAAATTAATTTTCATTTCCAATCTGATATATCATATATTAATAAAAATGCTTTTGAACAAATATGATTTTTATTAAAAAAATATTTATTAGTTAAATTTTTTTTTGTTTCATATTCAGTAATATCCTCTTTTTTAATAAAAATATTAAGTATATCTAATAATAAGTTTTTTCTTTTTTTTGATAATATTTAAATATTTTTTTACTTTTTTATAACAACTTTATAATCAATAATTTTTTTTGTATATTTTAAAGTTGAGTAACTTTTGAATAAATTAAATCTAAGACAAAAAGCATTAATATCTTATTCTATAAATTCTTTTTATTTTTTATCAAAATTTTTAATAAAAAATTTAGATTTTTTATTAAAAATTTTATAAAAAGAGTCAATTTGTATTTTAAAAAAAAATTTATTATCTATATTATAAAATTGTTCACTAATTATAATATTATTATCATTATTTTTTTCTAAAATTTTAATAAAATTTTTTCTTTATTATAACTTGATTGATAAATATTTTGTAATTTCAAAATATTAGTATTTAAAATAACTAATTCTGAATGAGTTTTAGTAAAAATATTGTTAAATAAAAAATGAAACATTAAAATATAAATTTAATATTAAAATTATAATTTATATATTTAAATAATTTTATCAATTTGAATATTTTGTCAAATATATAAAAAATTTTTATCCAAAATCTTTTATTATCTTCATTAAGATATATATAAGACCTTATTATTAATATTAAAAAAAAAGATTTATATATAATTTTAAATATAATAAATTACTAATTATATATAAACATTAAATAATAATCTTAATTAGTAATATAATAAAATTATTTTAATAACTACTAAACTAATTATAATAAAAACTTTAACTAATTATGACTTAATTATAATATTTAATTTTATTTTAATTTAATTTAAAAAATATAAATAATTAATAATTTATATAAATAAATATTTAATATTACCTAAATCATTTTTATTTATTATAATTTGATAAAATTTAAAAATAAATTTTTAAAAAATATCAATCTGTGTATTTCATATTCTTTAAAGAAATACAAAACTTATAAAAAAAAAGTAAAGAAACATAATAAAAAATAAAAAAAACTAGTCTTTATATCATATTAGTTCTATAAACTAAGATCATTTTATTTTATTTTTTCAATAAAACACAAAATTAATAATAAAAAAAAACTTATTTAAAGAATAGAAATATAACAAGAAATAGAAAAAAAACTGATACTTATATTATGCCAGTTTTATAAACCAAGATCATATCATTTTATATTTTTGATAACACACAAAACTTATAAAAGAAAGAAATGTCAGTTAAAAAATAAAAGTACAACAAAAAAATAGAAAATTAAATTAGTATTTTGATTATATCAGTTCTGCAAATTATTTTATATTTTTAATAAAAATAAATTTTATAAAAGAAAGAAAAGTTAAAAAATAAAAACATAACAAAAAATAGAAAAAGAAACTAGTACTTTTATTATATCAGTTTTGCAAACTATTTCATATTTCCAAAAAACATAAATTTTATAAAAGAAAGAAAAGTTAGTTGAAGAATAGAAACATAACAAAAAAATGAAAAAAAAACTAATATTTATATTATATCAGTTCTGCAAACCAAGATAATGCTATTTTATATTTCTAGTAAAATACAAATTTATATAAAAAAAGTTAGTTAAAGAATAAAAGCAAAATAAAGTAATAGAAAAAAGAAACTAATACTTATATTATATCAGTTTTACAAATCAGGATCACATCATTTTACATTTTTGGTAAAATACAGAATTTATAAAAGAAAGAAAAGTTAGTTAAAGAATAAAAACATAATAAAAAGTAAAAAAAACTAGTACTTTTATTATACCAATTCTATTACCTAAAATCTTGTATTTTATATTTCTTAACAAAATATAAGATTAACAAAAAAAAAAATTAGTTAAAAAATGAAACCACAATAAAGAAATAAAAAAAAAAATTAGTACTTTTATTATACTAGTTTTATAAACCAAGATCTTACTATTTCATATTCCTGATAAAGTACAACACCTATAAAAAAAAGAAAAATTAGTTAAAGAATAGAAATATAATAAAAAATAAAAAAAGAAATTAGTATTTTTATTATATCAGTTTTATAAATCAAGATTGTATCATTTTATATTTCCAGAGAAGTATAAACTCTACAAAAAAAAAAATATTATTTAAAAAATAGAAGTATAATAAAAAAAAAAAAAAAAACTGATACTTATATCATACAAATTTTACAAACCAAGATTATGTTATTTTATATTCTAGATAAAATACAAAACTTATAAAAAAAGAATAGTTAAAAAATTAAAACATAATAAGAAATAGAAAAAGAAACTAGTACTTTTATTATACCAGTTTTATAAATCAAGATTTTATTATTTTATATTCTCTGATAAAACACAAAACTGAAAAAAAATAAAAGATAGTTGAAAAATAAAAATATAACAAAGAAATAGAAAAAAAACTAGTACTTTTATTATACCAGTTCTGTAAGCCAAGATCTTACCATTTCATATTTTTGATAAAATACAATACTTACAAAGAAAGAAAAATTAGTTAAAGAATAAAAGTATAACAAAAAATAAAAAAAAACTAATACTTTTATTATTTCAGTTCTGCAAGCCAAGATTACACTATTTCATATTTTTAATGAAACACAAATCCTATAAAAGAAAGAAAAGTTAGTTAAAAAATAAAAACATAACAAAGAAATAGAAAAAGAAACTGGTACTTATATTATACAAGTTCTGCAAACCAAGATCACACTATTTTATATTTCTAATGAAACATAAAATCTATAAAAGAAAAAAAAATTAGTTAAAGAATAAAAGCATAACAAGAAATAGAAAAAGAAACTGGTACTTTTATTATACTAGTTTTATAAGCCAAAATCATAAAAAAAAAGTTAGTTAAAAAATAAAAATAACAAACAATAAAAAAAAGAAACTGATACTTATACAAATTTAAAATAAAAATTACTATTCTTGATAAAATACAAAAATATAACAAGGAATATGTTTATTATTATTCCAGTTCCATAGCTCATTTGAATTTGAAGATTCCATGATTTGAATATTATGATTGATGTGTTTAATTTATGAGGAAGCAGATGCTCTAGATGGGAATAACATTAAATGAATTTTCAAATTCAAAAAGCCTATTAGCATAATTTAATATTTCCTAGTAAAACATAAATCTAAAAAAGAAAAAAAGGCAATTAAAAGAATGAAAAATAAAGAAATAAAAAAAAGTTATTTATAATATACAAGTTTCAGTTTTCCAGTACTTGCAAAATACAAGAAAAAAAAAAGACAAAGTAAAATATTCAAAAATGTTAAACTAATATCTATTGTTGACATTTTTAAAACAGGTTTATACAGATCTTTTCTATTTTTAGAATGTGGTGTCAAAAGTTTCAACCTCTTATAATATAAGTTTTAGCATTAAGAAAAAAGATTTGTTTTTAAAAAATGTATCCAATTTATTAAAAAATTCTTTTTTAAAAAAATTGCCAAATTCAGTAGTTTCTACTTTTGACAGCCTACATAATCAACAATTTCAACATAATTATGATCAAAACGGATTATAATTATCACGTTATCACACAGAAAGTATGATCCAATTAAATGCTCAGATTCTGTGGCTCCACTTAACTCGCATACATTTCGTATTTTATACTCTGTCATGGTATAGCCACCTGCTACTTTTAACCAATCAAAAATTATAAAATTTGCTTAATCCTGGATCAGTCCAAAAATCAAAACAAATGATTACAATATATAGTGTTAGAGAGAAATCTGGTTAAAGCCATCACATAATAATCATTAAAAACATGACCGAAAACATGACTGGAATCGCAATTTGGATTGGGACCCAAAACCAGTAATCGTGTAACCTGATTTCTTCCTATTATATGCAAGAGAAGCCTCAAGATTCGGAACAAGGCACCCACAATTGTAAAACAGGATCCCACATGTGACAATTATCACTAACCTAAAAAGGAAGAAAGACTTAGTAGAATTATCATGATATGCAATAAAAAAAAGGTGTGATACTTACTTTCACAGGCCTACAACAGAGCCTTTAACCTGCAAAGACTTTTTGGGAGATGTGGCTGTAGCTTTATCAGTGGGACCTATGAAATAGAGAAGGTAATTAAAAGACAGAATTATGAGTCAAAAGGTGGGATTGTACTATTAACAGGAAAGAGAACATTAAGATAGAAAAAGGGAGAATGCTTCTAAGATACTTCCTTGATAATTCATTATAAATAACCCTCCGTTTCAACATTAAGTGGGACATAACCCTCTCTTGCCTTCCTTTTACTTCTGTAATAAAGGTAATTATTAATAATAATAAATAAAACAGTTTTATAAATTATAAAAAGTACTAAGTAAAATAAATGTTTATTTGAAAAGTCCTATATGTACCCAGTAACTTACTCGAGAGCCACCTTAGCCATTGCCAAATTGTATCTGCCTCATCTTGCTTTCAAGTAACGTTACGTAACATCAACAATTCTGGAGCAACAATCCGTCGCAGTTGCTCCATTCTAGGATCCGTCCTGTTTCCCCATGACAATAGTTTAAATACTATTTCATTTTAATCTCATCACTAAAATGGTACTTTCAAGAAGATATCTCAGTGGTAGTAGACTTGTTAAAACTGCGAACAATAAATTCAAATGCCCTGGTTGCCCAAAAATCAACTTTGATAGTTATACAGAAGTTGTTAATCACGTAAAAGAGATACATAAAATAACATTATTGGGATTGATATTTTAACAAGATTCCAGATGAGCTGAAGACTTGTTGTCTAAAGGAGATTCACATAAACTAGAGTCATGCAGAGAACTTGATAGACTTATTAATGAGTTAACACATGCTGAAGAAGAATATTTGCCTTTAACTGAACATGGATTTTCCTGTTAAGCAAATATTTGATCAAAGTCGTCAGAGTATTTTTCAGTTGTAGAAAAATTTTAAGACATTTACTGAACGTCAACTTAGTTTAACCCAAACTATTCTGAATAAAAAAGTCTTGGCAGAAAAAGAAAAAGTAACAATTACAATTAAGAAGTAATATTTTATATTGAAATATTTTTTGCTTGAGATTAAGAGTTTATTTGTTAGTAATTTTTTTTTTTTTTTAGTTTACGCAAAGAGGTTGCAAATCTTAAGTCTGAGCTTATTAAAAATAATAATCAAATCGCATCATTAAATGAAAGGCATAAAAAAATACTTAATGTTTATGAAATTTTATTGAAGAAGCATGCTATTCTTAATAAAGATTACATTTTATTAGAGCAAGAAAATCGGGAATTGGATAAACTGGCAAGTTTATATATTAAGAATATACTGTTCCATGTTAAATATATGTATTATGTGCTAGATCTTTTTATTATTAAATATGTAGAATTTAGAATTATTTAAAGAAATTGAAGAATTAAGCAAAAAAATCAGAATGTTATATGAAGAAATCGAAAAATTAAAGAAAAAAAATGAATTGCTTTCTTGTGTAATTGTTATAGATAATAGTATTTAGGATTTTTTTTCGAATAAAATACTATTAGTTGCTTACACCAATGTCGATTATCGGATACAATTTTCAAATATATGTTTTACATCCCTTATTAGAATTGAACATCTGAATTTTGAGAGAAGTATATTTATTTATTTCATTTATTCAGATATTCACTTTTCATGTTTTATTAATGTTAGAAGAATCAGGATAGACTTTTCAGAGTGGTTACGGTGAAGAAAGCACATTTTAGCTTTTCAGAGTTATTGCAGTGAAGAAAGGCTCCATCACGATTTTATGTGAAATAGAAGCTTATACAGGTTTTCTATAGTTAAGTAGATATGACTAGAAGTATAATTACACTTCTAGTTAACAATGAAGGAAACTCAATTTGTACACAAAAGAAGTTTTATTACTCCTACATAATGGTCAAGATTTAAACGTATAATTATTTTAAAATATTTTAAACCTCTATGATGATATATGAAATTACTCTTATTAAATTACTTAAATCTGAGAGGTTTATGTAAAGTTAAACCATATTTAAGAAATTCCAATATTTTATTTCTTGTTTCGACTTCGAGACACTCTACTTTAACCAATTTTGAAGTAGGAACCAGAAACCTCTTTAGCTTTTATTTGATTGTTTATATAAAACGGTTTAATTATTAATATATTAGTTTGAAAAATTTAC
This sequence comes from Cetraspora pellucida, assembly GCA_910591915.1. NCBI lineage: Eukaryota > Fungi > Glomeromycota > Glomeromycetes > Diversisporales > Gigasporaceae > Cetraspora > Cetraspora pellucida. Next base: position 11,360 of record CAJVQA010000584.1, read on the forward strand.
TGTTATTAACGCTCTGCAAACTAATAGTTACAATTTTTCATTGTGATGAGGAATTTATTTGATTGCGTTAGTAAAAAAAAAATAATAATAAATCATAGAAGTTTCCTTCAATTTGCTTTACAAAATTTAAATAATTATAAAATGAAGTTATTCGAGGTTGAATAAAAACGCTCTTATGACATGCTGCCTATGACATCTCAATACAACTTTGACCTTCACTATGTTAGTGGTTACATATTATGTATACAGTATTAGAGAAGCGAAATTAAAATTTTATTTATTGAAAAATAAATAAATTAATCGCCGATTAGGTCAATCAGCCAACACAAATCATATGATTTGAAGTTATTGGTTTCTGCATGACCATATTTTTGGTTATGGTATTAATTTACTAGGCAAAAGTGCTTTTTATTATTGTAAAGAGCAATTTTCATGAGCTTATTTTAGCGATAATCTAAGTGATTGATATAACAGATAAAGTAATACAAAACACTTCATATGTAATAATTTTAATTTTTGGTTCAAAGTTATATCTTGATAAATCTTTTATTGCAACTTCCAAGACAAATCAGATCAAAAAAGGTTAAACAAAGATAAACATCAGGAAATATCAGATCGAGTTAACATAAGGAGAAATCAACAAGCTATTGTTTAAATTTCTGAATAAGCTGTGAGCGCGAGTGCCAATCTGAAAAATTTTTTCAACGTTACATTCAAGAAGATAAATGATGACAATTATATAAATCAAAGAATATTTTTGCGGAAATATGATTTTCAACGACGAAACAAGTAAAATGATCACAGAACTGCCAGGAAATTTTCGATAATACATTCAAGAACACCTGCGAATGCGAATGGTAATACTGACTTCAGGATTTACAGATTAGATAGTTATGATAATATGGGCTATGAGAAGCAGACGTGATACTGCATAACAATTTATACACTTAATTACAAATTCGCTATTGTTGTTTGTCCATGCCCACGGGTTAGGCATGTGATCCAATCAATTGTTTCGGCCCGAATTAAACATAATTTAGGCCGAAAAATTAGATTGGGTCGCATATCTAATATGGGTTCCTTATGTAGGAAACTGTACGAGTTACTCATCGTTAGCATAGATTCCCCGATACTCTAAATAGTCTTATTGCAATTGTAGTATCAAAGCCCCAATGTAATCTGTAATATATAAAAACCCATTAATTTCATGTAACTAGAACAAGTAGATAGATAATAAATAAGAATCATAATAAAGACTACCTAACCCAGGGGTCCTAGTGGCAGTAAGATCTTTGGACCATTTTCACCATCACAACATACGTACGTATATCTATCACGTTATAATCTGTTATAACCATATTTAAATTCATTTTTTGAGCTTAGAATCGTCGCACACCGGGAAAATCTTTAAGTATAGCGACAGTGATTAGTGGATCAACGCTATTACTATTTCCTTTTAGGGTTCACTAAAAAGCGGGGTAACTATGCAGATAAATTAATAATCAGCCAATCAAAAAACATAAAATTTTTGAAAAATTAAACAGGTTTTTTTATTTTTTAAAAAATCTTTAACAGAAGCTAGTAAAATAACTACTTTATTAATAAAAAATTTTTACAGACTTGTAGAGTTTAAGTCAAAAAATTTGTTAAATTTGAGCAGATAATTGTCGAGATATCTTAGCACAGCTTCTATTTCAACAACTATCTGCCTAAATTCGAATGAGTATAACTCAACGTTACTAGCTTCGGTTAAAGGTTTAAAAAAAAATCGATAAATTGATTTTGATTGGCTGATTTGATTATCCATTGATCTACACGACCCCTGGATCCGTGATAATTAGCCAATCAAAAGACATCATTTTTAAAATGACTTATCGTGTTAATACTACTCGAAAACGAAAAGAACTTTACATTAAGAAGTTTACAACCAATGATGCATGTAAATAAAAAATTTGCCTCGTTTTTAGGAATATATGAATAACATATAATTGATATTTATTATTAATAAACCCAAGCTCAAATCATTAAAAAATTCAATGTAAATAAATTATTAATGAAACTATCTTCTATTCTTTATTACATTTTAAAAGTAATTAAAATAATTCTATCATATTTTAGGTTACCATGATCTTTATTAAAGCACGGCATAACCCACATAATCCTTAGCCCATATAATTATTAATAAAACAATATTATCGACTACTATTTAACCCAAAAGTACATTTATTGCTCTCATAATATAACTCTATAAATGCAACTATACAGTAAATAGTAGTACAAGCCTATTATTATTATAATATATAGCATATTAGACAGTACACTCAATGTTCCAAGTTTAAAGCTTACATGTAATGTTTCAATCTTCTTTTTTTATTGATCGTTTTTGTCATAGTATTAGTAGTATATAGTAAAAATATTCTGTCCTAAGTGAAGTTCTTGGAAAGGTGGATTATTTTGGATTAATTTTGACAATGAATATCAACGATCGTTTAGAACTTGAATTTGTGATTTTTTGTTAGTGAAACTTTACGTTCCCAAAGTATTTTAAAGTTATAAATAAGTTACCTGGGCAATTGATTTACATCAGCAAATCAGAAGAAAGTCGTCCTATGACCCTTAGATCGTCAATTTAGAGTTACCCCGCTTTTTAGAACCCAAAAGGAAATTATCGTAATAATTAATCAAGTGCATTGTTATAATTTTTGTTGTTTTAGGTTCTTCCGAAACATTATTATTAATTGTGGTAGCATGTATATGGTTACAAGCATTATTCTACCAAAATACATATACTACTAAAGGTAAGCATAATAATGCCTAATACTATTAAAGGTAAGATTAACATGACTATTGCGATACAAAGATGGAAGGTAACAACATAATAATCAAACACATGTGAAAGCAAGGAACGTGGAAACGTGGGATAAACTTTTCAATTATGACAGTTATTTCCTCTACAGGTCATTAACCCGACATCACGAAGGCGTCAATTTAACATTTTATTAGTTGCAAGTTATATTGTTAGTAAATTGTTACACCATGTGATATCGAGTAAATAGCTGTAGAGGAAATGACCGTCAGAAAATGAGACGTAACCATTGCCACACATATTCTCAATAAATTTAATAAGTCCATATCTAAATCATTCTTTTATTGCGTCAAAATGTCAATTGCAAAACGGTCAGAAAAAATCGACAACTCCAATGAAGTTATCTTATTGCATTTAAAAGATAACAAATCACAAAATTTTCCTAATGAAATTATTAAAGAAATGTATTTTCTTTATAATAAAGAAAGATTGAAAGGCAAAAGTTCCTATTTAGTTATTGACGCCTTAGAACAATTTCTAGTAAATAGAAAAAAAAATCCGAATAATATTATCAAATATTGTTTAGATAATCAATTAGATCCTATGGTTCAAATCATTCTGGCAAGTTGTTATCGTCATGGTAAATGGATTGAAAAAGACGAACATAAAGCATTCATTTATTATCAAAAATCTGCGGAGATTGGGAATGCTAGTGGAACATATCATGTTGGATATTGTTATCGAAATGGGATTGGAGTTAAAAAGGATAAAAATAATGCATTCACTTATTATCAAAAATCCGCTGAGATAGGAGACGCTAATGGAATAAATCAAGTTGGATATTGTTATCATCATGGAATTGGAATTGAAAAAGATGAACATAAAGCATTTATTTATTACCAAAAATCAGCAGAGATGGGAGACGCTAGTGGAATATATAATGTTGGATATTGTTATGATGAGGGAATTGGAGTTGAAAAAGATGAACAGAAAGCATTCATTTATTATCAAAAATCAGCAGAGATGGGGGACGCTAATGGAATAAATCAAGTTGGATATTGTTACCATCATGGAATTGGAATTAGGAAGGATGAAAATAAGGCATTCATTTATTATCAAAAGTCTGCAGAGATAGGTCATGTTAAAGGAATAAATAATGTTGGATATTGTTATCTTAATGGAATTGGAATTGAAAAAAATGAGCATAAGGCTTTCATTTATTATCAAAAGTCTGCAGAGATGGGCCATGTCGAAGGAATAAATCATGTCGGATATTGTTATCTTAATGGAATTGGAGTTGAAAAGGATGAACATGAGGCATTCATTTATTATCAAAAATCAGCAGAGATGGGGGACGCTAGTGGAATATATAATGTTGGATATTGCTATGATGAAGGAATTGGAGTTGAAAAGGATGAACATAAGGCATTTATTTATTATCAAAAATCAGCAGAAATAGGGGACGCTAGCGGAATGTATAGTGTCGGATATTGTTATGATGAAGGAATTGGAGTTGAAAAGGATGAAAATAAGGCATTTATTTACTATCAAAAATCAGCAGAAATGGGGGACGCTAGCGGAATGTATAGTGTCGGATATTGTTATGATAAAGGAATTGGAGTTGAAAAGGATGAACATAAAGCATTCATTTATTATCAAAAATCTGCAGATATGGAGGACGCTAATGGAATAAATCAAGTTGGATATTGTTATCGAAATGGTATTGGGGTTGAAAAGGATAAACATAAGGCATTCATTTATTATCAAAAATCTGCAGAGATGGGTCATGTCAAAGGAATAAATAATGTTGGATATTGTTATGATAAAGGAATTGGGGTTGAAAACGATAAACATAAGGCATTCATTTGTTATCAAACATCTGCAAAAATGGGTGACGCTTGTGGAAAATTTAATGTTGGAGACTTTTATTGTAATGGAATTGTTGTTGAGAAGGATGAACGAAAGGCCTTTGAATATTATTTAAAGAGTGCCGAAGATGGAGATTGTTGCGGAATGCATCAAGTTGGTTTTTGTTATCAGGAAGGAATTGGTGTAGATAAAAATAAAGATTTGGCTTTTGAATGGTATTTAAAATCTGCTGTTACTGAACATGAATGTAAATATATTGGGTATTTCCGTTGGATAAAATACGATAATTTTAGAAATATCAAAGAAGTAGGTAGAGGAGGATTTTCCGTAGTGTATAAAACTTCATATGAATCATATGGAATATATGAAGAAGTTGCAATCAAGATAATAAAAAATTCGCACAAAAATAAAAAGCTTTTTTTAAACGAGGTAAGTTTTTTTTTGCCCGTAAATTTATTTTATGAATTTAATTGTAATTTATTTATTTTTCTAGTTGAAGGCGTGTCATGAATTTGGTAAATATCATGGCATATCAATGGATAAAAATACTGGTGATTATATTTTAGTGTTAAGTTTTGCAAAACTAGGATCATTAAGTGAAAATATTAAAGATATATTTAAATTGGAGTGGAAAATTAAATTAAGAATATTATGTGATATTATTCTTGATTTATCCAATATTCATTATAAAAAATTTATACATCGAGATTTACATCCTGGTAATATTTTATTAAACGAACAATATGAAGCTTATATTGCTGACTTAGGTTTATCTATACCATTTGATGAAAAACAAGATGGTCGTATTTATGGTGTTTTGCCATATATAGCACCAGAGGTCTTGAAAGGAGAACAGTTCACTCAAGCTGCTGATATTTACAGTTTTGGAATTATTATGATAGAAATATCAACTGGACGAAGGTCTTTCGATGGTTACATTTTTGATTCTGTATTAGCAGCAATGATTTGTCACGGAGTGCGACCTGAATTTAATATAGAGACACCAAAATGTTATGTTGAATTAGCCAAACAATGTATTGATTCAGATATGAAAAAAAGACCTACAGCTGTTGAGATCCTTAATAAACTTAACAAATGGGGAAAAAATATGCTCACCAACGTTAGTAATTGTATGGACGATGATTATATGGGTATTATTAATTATGTGGAAGATGATTATTTTGACGAAGAAATCAAACAGCAATTTTTAGAAGCTGATGAATTAGTCAAAGAATTATCAATTATCCCTCAAAAACATAAAACTATTATGTATACTTCTAAGCTTATTAATACGAGAGGAATAGTTTCAAAGCTCGAAAATTTCAAGAGTAATAGAGAAATTAAACCAAGTAGAGAAATTTATATTGATAGCATTTAATTTTTTAAGACTTTTTATAAATAACGATATTCCATATGGTGTTTGATCTATTAAAACAGCCCATTTTTACATACCGGGTGTTTCAAAAGTCCGCTACGCGGTCCTTTTTTTTTAAAGTGACTTCATATATATAGATCACGATGATTATCAATCTATATATATAACGGTATAAAGTCACTTAAAAAAAAGGAACCATGGTATAAACAATTTTGTATAAATTAATTTTAATACATACAAAATTTTAGGCATTGTTTTTTATGCATCCTGTACTCTGATTTTACTATGCTAACCCTGATATGTAACATGATAAAAATGTTTCTCTTAAAATTTTATCCCAATCCCAACCCTAACATTGATCTGATTCAAATTTTAATCTTATTTGAATTTATTTAACTACAAGAAGCATCAAATATATATATATATATATATTTTTTTACACGAATTGGCGTTCCAAATATAAATTTTTTAAAATTTTTAGTTTAAAATATATTTTAAGAATCTTTTTATTATATAATTAGCTTTTGTAATTTAGAGCAAACTTTTATATTTAATGTTTGTTGTCTTATTAAGCATGATACACCAATCTGATACATTTGAATTAAATGCAATTACACAGAATTTTACATATTAACTTACAATTAAATAAATATATTTAATATTTGAAGATTTATAGAATATATTTATAAAAAAAAATTAAATTAAATTTTGATTACATATTGTTTAAAAAAATCTCAAAATTGGTTAATTTTTTAAAAAAAATTAAAAAACTGAAATTTTTGATATATTTCTAAATTAATCAATCACAATTAAGTATTTTTTGTATTACTACAAGTACTTTGGTATAACTTTGATATATAAACTTGCAAAATTTTAATTATAATTATTATACAAAAAATAATTATAATAAAAAGAAAATTATCTATTTAAATTAGTTTATAATATAAAAAATTAATAATTTTTATAATAAAAAAGTACTATTATTCATATTTTTCATGACAGTAATTTCTAATAATTATGTAATTATGTGATAGATATTATACATGATTAGTTAATACTACTGCACTTATTATATAAATAAATTAAATAATTATTTATCATAATTATTATATCAAAATAGAGATGTTTTTAATTTAAAATCTTAAGATTAAAGGGTCAAAAATGGAGAATATTAACAAATAAGATCATAAATAATTTAAATATTTGACATCATATTGTATTACTTTTACTGTGTTGTTGGAGTTTACATTTTTCACTTAGGAATTAAGATTAAAATAGTAAGATTCAATTTTATATACTAATGTTATAGTAGGAATAAATTGCAGTAAATTTAGTGAAAAGTGTTAATCTAAAGCTCTAGAACAATAGATAATAAATTACATTAAAAAAAAAGAGTATAAGTAATACTTATCTTTATTTTAAGTTGGGTATTTTTGAAGTAATCAATTATTATATGTTTACATAATGATTAGTTAGAATTAGAAAATTATATAATATATTTGATCAGTTACATAAATGATAATAGCATAAAATAATCTATTAAAATAAAATAATAATTATGCATAAAATATGTATAATCAATTTAAGAGTCAAATATAGTATTAAAATTAACCAATAAGTCAATAATATTATATGAAATTAGTAACATAATTAATTTAAGTCAAAATAGTAATATACAAAATTAATAATATAATAGAAAAGTTAAAAATATAATATAAGAAGTATGGCAACCTAGTAAAGTAGTCAAGTTGTCAACTTCTCAAATGGTAGGTTGGATATTTAAATCTTATCAACAATAAAAATTTGGATAATCACCTATATAATATTTATATTATGGCAACTGTTACTAATGATTAGATTAGGATACTTGTAATGGCAGTTGCACTAGCATAACTAATAAGTTATAGGGCATTTGTACAATCTGTTATACAGAAAAATACAAATCAACAAATCAGATAGTACAAACACTAGATAAGTTCTTGTAACTGTATTAATTTATTAAAATTGGATAACAAAAAGTCTATTTGGAAAGACCTAAATAAAGAAGTAGCTAGATCTTTAATAGCCCTACTGTAAAGGCTAGCTTAGAGAAATGGATACCAAAATTTTAGTATTTAATTATAGTAGTCAGACAGGTAAGAACCTTCAGGTTGGAAGTCTCAGAGATACTACCAACTAGGCTGTCAGAATGAATCAAAGAAAAAGAATATTGGACTAATCTGATATACTGATAGACTGGTCATAGTCCTATATAGGCTATCTGAATTAGAAGTTTTGTAAAAAGGCAGATAAAAAGGTAGGAATATACTAAAGTATTGAGGTTATACTGTAAAGTAGATGCTGGAATCTGTGTAAACTTTACAAGGCATAGTGATTAAATAATATAACTCTGACTGCAAGTATTGGTTCTGCTATAATAATACTTAAGTCAGCTATAAAAATAGGTACAGAAGGCTCTGAACATTTTATCTTAAAGATAATTTAGTCCTAAAATTGAAATAATAATCTAAGAATCTAAGATGATCCCGTGAATTAACACAGGTTACAGTTTCAGAGAGTTTAAAGATGAACATACAAGCAGAGATGTTAGGTATGGCAATTGGTAAGAAACCTTCAGACAGACTTCTTAAATAGATAATATAAAAAAGTTACATATGTAGCCAATTGTATTTTTTTTTGTAGTAGTTTATAGAAACATATTACCAATAAGTTGTTAATAAAAGTCAAAAGACCAAAAAGATCATCTTAATGCCAAAAAAAAAAAAGATATATAAGCAAAGTAAAATAAATAAAATAAAAGTTAGTTACTTTTGTCTAAAAAGGTTATAAACTTGTAACAAAAAGTTTGAACTTTTTATTTTTATATAAAAGAATTTGTAAAAATACCTAATATAGTGCTTACTATTTGAATATGTTGTTTGATAATAAGCAATACTAATATACTTGTAATATTGGCAAAGTCTTTGAATTTTTTTTATTTTATATCTGAATAGCAACTTGTCTCAAAATTAAAAAACAAAATAACTAATACTTTACTTTTGCAGCTTATATTAAACAAAAATATAAATTTATATAAATTAAGTATTATTTTACAAAACTGTTTATATAAAATGAACAATAATAAATTATAACTAACTAATTATTCTTTTGTATTTCTATTTGTACTAGTACAAGTGTTGTGACTAGGTTGTTTACAAATACTACAATATTTTACATTATAATTAATTAGCTTAAATCTAGAAAAGTTATGTCTTATTGTATTAGTTAGTTGTTGATTTTGTGCATCAAAAGGGTATTCTTTGATATAAACTACATAAAGGTTTTACTAAATTATTAATAAAATATCTATTATGTTTTTTTGGCTATTGCTTGCTGATGTTTGGGCCATTTATAATATCTTTGTTCTAGATTTTGTAAAAGAAATTGCAGTAAGTTTTTGTTATGAGAAATCTTTTCTTTAATTTGTAACACTAATATGCATGCTTGAATTCACCAATATCTATAAATGTTATTGAGTAGTATGCTTTAATTGTTTTTAAAATTTTGAATATAATAAGCACAAAGTAAGCTTATTGTTGTTAAGAAAGTTCTAATACATAATAGCAATAATTTTCTTAATTTAGTTTATTAATATTGTTTATTTATTTTTTTGAGAGCAAAGATTAAAACTCTATTTTTAATATTGTATATAACAGATTGTTACAAAAATAATAGAATATTAATATGCTCATATTCAATTATTGAATTAAATTTTTTTTTAATTAATTACAACAAGAGTAATTATTAAACAAAACTAATAAAGATTCTTATTTAATGTTTATAGATATGCTTTAAGTATTACATATGACTTTTCAATTTATAAATTTACAAGTATTTTCAGATTAAAAGTTTTATTTGTTTGTGCTTTTAGAAAGCATGTTTTTTATAGTATTCACATTTATTTGAAATAAGATATAACATTGACTTTATTATTATAAGTAGTACTAAAATTTTTTTATTTTACACTAAATTTATTTTTAGTTTCTAATTTAACAACATCATTCCATATTTTAAAAAAATCTTTTTATTCATTTTTATTATTATTTTATGTTTCTTTTAAAAACTGTTATCTACAATTTTTCAAAATATTTTTACTTATATGTTATATACAAACCAAATTTGTTAAATCAAAGAAGATTGTCTTTAGAGTATTTATAAAAGCTGCTTTCTGTTTATTACAATAATTTTAGACTTTGATATTCTATTAAACAACTAGACAAAACATGTTAAAACTTATTTGTAATTGTTTTTGGCTTCATATTTCATAAAGACAAAACAGAAAAAAAAGGTAATATTAAGACTAATTATATTAATAATATTTAATAGAAGTATTTTAAATTTATTAGTTCTGTAAGTACAATTTATAAGAAGCACAAATAGATATTAGTAACTAAGAGCAACAAATTCATAATATGCAAATAATAGATAAATAACAGATCTGTTATTATTACAATTAATAATTATATAAAAAATTTTTTTCTTTAATCTTATGTACAAAAGCTTAAATTGAAGATTAGCCTACCAAATTCTATTGCTAAAGCTAATTGTATGTTTTATAAACATTATTATTAGTAATTAGTATTGATTTATTATTTTAATAAAATGTTAAAATAATTTACTAAGAACATAAGCCTGCAATAGACATGATTGCAACACTTTCTAGTTGCTTTTTTATAAGCTTTTAAGTAATTGAATGTTTTGATATATCACTTAAAAAATTATAATTATGAATTAGATTATAAATTTCTAAATATTATAAGCCTTTATATCAAGATGTATATAACTGAAATGGTCAATCAATTAGTCTGATGCTTTTTTGTCTATTATGCATTTCTTTAGTCATTTTTAAGAAGTTATTATATATGTCATCTTAGTCACAATATAATTCTATATTTTTTAATTCATTATGTTTATTTTTACAAGTTTTTTTTTAACTAATATATAGCCTTGTATGATTGCAAATCTTGAGCACTTTAAAAAAGTTTATCTAAAATATTGTATAAGATAAAAATAGTAGAAAGATGTTTTTTTAAAAAAAAAGATTGATTTGTAGAATTTATAGAGAATATTGTAATTGAAAAATATGATCTTTTTTACTAAGCAGTATTATAATATTTTGTTAAGTTTTATAACTAAACTACTTTTATTAAATTTCAAGTTATGGGTTAAAGATTTAATCATAACTATAACAATTTATGAGACTAATGAATTCTTTTTATTAATATTATTATGATTTTAAAAAAAATTTTTTACTTATAAGTTTTACAGATTAATATTTTATTTTATTAAAATTTTGGACTAACTGTTTATATTATATATTAATTTTGTTAATATTTTATTTAATAAAAGTTTCAGGTCAATAGTATTACTAACTAATTAGTTAAGATATATATTAGCAAAATTATAGATACAAAATATTTTGAACAATTTGCATAACAAAAATTTAAAATATTTTAGAATAAATTTTAAAATTTTTTTAAAATATAAAGTTTTTAAAATATTTTAGAATAAATTTTAAAATTTTTGTAAAATACAAAAAATTTCAAAATATTATAAAATAAAAAATGCAAAATATTGTAAAATAAATTTCAAAATTTTTGTAGAATGCAAAATATTTTAAAATATTGCAAAAAATTATAATATTTTGCAAAATGCAAAAAAATTAAAAATTAATAATATAAATAATATTTAGTATCATTAATATATCAAAATTAATTTTAAATAAAATTTTGATTAATAGTAGAAAATTTTTTTATTTAGAATATTTTAAATGTTTTGAATCATTTTAAAATATATTAAAGATTGCTAAAATTATAATTATTAAATTAAATAAATTAATAGATTAAATCTTTAACTATATAATAATATAATATATTTGTCTTAAATTATTATTATTATTTTTTGGCATTAAGGTGAGGCCTTGCTTGTATCTTTATTAGTAGTTTAAAAATTAGTAGCTACATAGAGCTACTATATACAAAAAATAATTTTCTATATAAATGCTATGGCTAAAACCAACATTTTGCAGTTAGGGCTAATCATTAAACTGCTAACTATATAGCTACTCTAAGTACAAATAAAAGAAAAACTACATTCAAGAATAAAAACTTAGACATATTTATCTGCAACCTAAACCTACTAGAGTAATTAAAACTCATCTAGATTTGTAAGTTTAGAATATGATTATAAGAAATATTGTATTTGATCCAAAAAATAGTCCAGATATTGATTTTACAGATAGCATAGCCAGTAGGTAGACAGGTATTAGAGTTGAAGTGTAGTTGGTCAGATAGCTCACATAGATAGGAATAAGTATAATTTTTGTAATTAGAGTTTCATTTGTTATTTTGATTTGATTAAAGTGAAGGTCTGGCATAAGGTGGTTTAAGTCCTTGTTGTTGTTTCTAGTTAGCAAAGTTTATACAATATAGTTTCTATATTTGTTTGTAAGAAAGTTTATTAACTTTAAGTAGAATAGCAATAATTGTTTATGAAGTTAGTTTGTATAAAATATTAAAGTTTTGTACAATCTCAATTAGAGATTTAGGAATAAGTTCTTTGAGTGTAATATTAAGATAGTATTAATTAGTTTAAAAAGGTATAGAATAAAAGACATAGTGGTTACTAATTTATGAATAAGTTTTTCTTGTTGGTTTATAGATAAATCAAGGTTTGTATGATTAATGTATTCAGATATGCTAGTTTGGATAATATTGGAGATAAGTGATGGGTTTAAGCATGTATACCAATAGATTGAAGAATCAGTAAAATTGCAGTTAAAACAGTTAGTATTGTAAAATATGTATAAATAAGTTTTGTGAAAGTGAAAGTAGGTAGGGAGTTTATTTAATAAGATTTTAATTTTAAAAGATTTAAGGTGATTAAATTTAAAGTTAGTAACATTATGAGTTGGTTTTTGGTTATGGTTAAAAAATAACCAAGTTAATCTCCAATCAATTTGAGAGACCAAGGCTTTTTATTCTGTGATATGTTTTTGAGAAGACTACATTGCTAGAATGTAGGCTCAGCAAATATTTTTGGTAAAGCTTCTAGTTGGGTATTTGATAAAATGTTGATTCTAAAAAATTATATGATATAGATTATAGATGCTTGTATAGTTAAAGTATAATATAGGTGATGAATTATGTTGTTTTACTAGTGAGTCAGCTAAATTATTAAGAATGTTATCAGAGTGGGCTGTACTTTGTGAAAGTTAATCTGGAGGTTATAAGATTTGATAATATTGAGCAGAGTATGCTATATAGGCCATGAGCTAAATTTGAAAAGCTTGTTAAGGTTTAAAAGAGTAGTATATATTTTTGAATATTTAGTAATTATAGACTGAGAATCAGTGAAGATATTGATTATTGAGTTGTGAGAGGTGATTGAAACAGCTGAAAGAATTGACATTAGTTCAGCTTTGTAAGAAGATGGCCAGTAATAGATTTTAGCTAAGAATTTGTGAATTATTTGGTTGGAGTTATTAACTTATATCCATCCAATACCTATTGTACATTGGTCTGTACTGATGTCAATTACAGAGCCATCAGTATAGAAGTTAAATGTATTTTATACTGTATTAGTAAGAAAATATTGTTTGAGTATATGTGTGGCTTCTTCTTGCTTAAAAAGTTCTAATGTAGGAGAGTCAGAGATATAGATAATAGAGACAGAAGGTAGAGATAATGGATGTTTAATTGCAGTTGAATGAATTAGATCAATATAGTTTATATTAAAGTTAAGAGTATTAGAAAAAACTCTTTCAAGAAATTGAATAGAAATTATTGATCATGCATTAATTGTACAGCAATTTGCAACTCTATAAGAGTTGAGGTAGCAACCTGTATAAGCTAAGTATTGAATTGATGAAAGAGGATAGTGAGTAGAAAGTTCTGTATTAATATTTGTTTTTCAGTATATAATAGAGATTTGGTTGTTATTTTTAAAATATCAGCAAATTTTGCTAATAATAATATTATTATTGTATGTAAGTAACCAGAATCTAAGTTTTTTAGTAATATGTTGAGAGTTGTAAATGAAAGGGTTATGTCTAGTTTGTTGATATTGTAAAAGTAGTGTTTTAGAGCTGTTGTTAGTTGTTACAGTATTTTCTAGACATGTAAACCAAGATGGCTTACATTCTTTAGATAGCTATACTAAGCAAAATGAAAGATGATTACATTGGAATAGAGTAGTATTATCTGCAGTGCAGAGTTGTTCAAGATACAAGATGTTAAGTTTTCTAAGTTGTTTTTTGAAAGTAGTATATTGGGAATAGAAGGACATGATTGGTTCAAGTAATTGAATGTTGTATTGTATAATATTGGGCCAAGATACACTATTATTAGCTGTTATAAACATGTTAATGTGTATAAAAAGTTGAATAATTTTAAAGTTTAAAGTATATCAGTTAGGTTCATCAATATTAGATTGAGGGTGTTGTAATATATTTGTAGTTAACCAGAGATTATTTTGTAATTGTTGTAGTCGAATGCATATAGAAGTTCCTAATAAATCAATATTGTTCATTTGTAACATAAAGTTAGATATATAATGTTAAAGCTGAATGTTTCAGATATTGTGTATATTATATAAGAATAGGTTAAGCATGGTGCTGTTTGGAATAGAACAGGCTAAATAAGATTTATGTTTGGCTACAGTTAAATATTTGGCTAGAATTTTGTTGCATACAGAATGAGGAAGAACTATATTGTGTATTCAGTATTCTAGAGTGGGAATAATAACTGTGTTGATAATATAAATTATTTGTTTATTTGTAATTTTTTTGGTACTAGTAATGTTTATGAGTTAGAATAATTCTTCTTAAATTAGTTTAATTTGTGCAGTTTGTTTGTTGTTAAGTATAAACCAGCAGTTAAAAAATTTAAAAGGTTGGTTGGCTGGAATAGATGTAAGTGTGAAATTAAAGAATTGAGTAGTAGTTTGAAATTGATTTAATATAAAGATAGATTTAAAAGAGTTGATTTGAATATTGGCTATTTGGTAAAAGGATATTGCAATTTGAAGTATTTTTTTGATTTCTAATTTAGATTGAGATATCCAAAGTGTATCATCCATATAGGCTAGAACAGAAGTAAATGTGTGAAGGCTTTGTTTTTTAAGTAAAGAAAGGCTAGTTGGCCATGTTGTAGATAATATATAACCTTTATGCTGTAATACAACTTTGTGAATAAGTGGGTCATAATATATCTGCCAAAAGAAAAGAGTAATAGTTTCACCTTGGTCTATTCTATTTTTAACTAAATAAAAATTAGTAAGACTGAAGTTTGTAATTACTCTGTTTTGGTGGTCTGTAAGTAGATTAATAAGTAGATTAATCAGTTTGGATAACATATTGATACAATTAAGAGCTTTTTTAAATAGGTTTAAATTAACTGAATTATAAGCTTTGCTCATGTTCTGGGATATAAGCCAAAGTTCTTTGAAATTACAATATACATTTTCAATGATATTGTTAAGTATATGAATAAGGA
The DNA here is from genome assembly GCA_910591915.1 of Cetraspora pellucida. NCBI lineage: Eukaryota > Fungi > Glomeromycota > Glomeromycetes > Diversisporales > Gigasporaceae > Cetraspora > Cetraspora pellucida. The sequence continues at coordinate 26,943 of CAJVQA010000584.1, forward strand.
TAGCAGTACTATTGCCTGAAAGGCAATATTGTTATAGGTGAAAGTATTTTGAATTTCATAAAGGTATTGTTTAGGCGATTTGTAAGCAGTTTGGTGTATAGTTTTTTAGTATACACAAGAAGACTAATAGGTCTTGTGTTAGTAAGATTATTATCAAAGATTGGTTTTTTGAAGATTGAAAAGATTCTAACTTCTTTCAATTGTTTTGGTATATGGTTTGTAAAAACACATCTATTAAAAAGAGCAGTAATTGCTTAGAGAAATGATGAGCCTGCATGTTTGAGCATTTTATAGCTAATGCCTAAAGGGCTACAAGCTTTATTGTTTGGAATTAAGCTAATATTAAATTGACTTCATCAGTAATAAATTCAAAAGAGTGTTGTTATACTATTTAGGGTTTATGTCTGGTTTTGAGTTGTATTCATATATTTGTTGGTTAATATGTTGATATGATGTCTATTGATCAAGTATTGTTGGATTGAAGTTTAATATTAGATGCATTAGTAATAAGATCATTGTCTGTTCTGATGTTGTCAAATTTGACAGGATCCTTGTGTCAGTTGAGAATACTATTGATCATTGAGGTGAGACTTGTTTGTAATTTATTACATCTTTTAGTAATATTGTTATCAATTTGTTGTTTAATCTCTTTGATATTTTTTATATTATGGGTATGCTATAATAATTTTCATTTATTTTTAGCTAAGTCTAACCAGTTCATTAATAGATTATGTTTAGCTAGTAGTAATGGAATATTAAGATTACAAGATGTATTAATATAAGTAATGAGTTGGTTATGATAAAATGGAATAGGTGTTAAGTGTTAAAGTGCATGTTTAATTTGTTGAATAATATTGCCAAGTTTTTGAGATAATGGTGTAATTTTGAAGCTTTTGTAAAGAAAATATGTTGAAAATTTCTGACTGTAAATTTTTTGTTAGGAATGTGTTAAAGAGCTGCAGTAATAATACTGTTTTAAATTTTGTGCCATGTAGATTCTAAGGATTCTGAAGTTTGTGTATTGAGTGGTGTTTAATTAGTAGTTAAGTTTAATGTTACTTGATCTAAAAGAAGTTGCCATAGTTCATTATTCATGTTTTTGTATAAGAATGTTCTTTATCAAGTTTTGGTTGAATAATGAGGTTTGCCTAAATATACATAAAGAAAAAACCAATTAGAAATGAGAATTTTGTAGTCACTTTGAGTACTAGTATCAGGATCTTTAAGAGTAAAAAAGTTAAGATAATAAAAAAAAAGTTGATTAGTTCAGATATAGTCAATGCTACTACTATATCTGCTGCTTTGCCAAGTAGGTGTAGAGGATTATATGTGACTAGCTAAGTTATATAAATTATTATATTAAAGAAAATGGAGTAGTTTGTATTTAATTAAAGAAAATTGGTAAGGTAATCAGATGCATTAAAGTTACCTAAGATGATAAGTTATATGTTTAGAGTAATAGCTTGTTAGATCTATTGAATAATAGTAATCTGTACTGATAGTCTAAGTTGGAAGTTATGTTATGATAAATAAATTGAAATTATTCTAAGCTTGAAGTTATGTTTGAAGAAAAAATCCACTGCAATGGCATATTCAGAAAAGAGTAGAATTTTGTAAATGTGGCATTTAATAGACTTGTGAATTATAATAGTTGTGCCAGCTTTTGGATTATCAGTACAAGACCAGAGGTAAGTAAAATGTTTAGATTTTTGTAATTTGGATATAGGGTTATTTGCAATGATTTTAGTTTCTGTAATACTAATGATTTGAAAGACAGAAGTCTTTTCAGATTTGTTTTTTAGGTCTTCATTATAGCCTCATACATTATGTATGCAAATTAATAGTTCAAGTGGTTTGGAGTTTGTTTGTATTAGATAGTTAGAGGAAGGTAAATATAAAAAATGATGTTCTGGAGGTTCTGGTCTTTAGAATAGGTGAGAGGTAGAGAAGAACTAATAGTTTGAAGGTGCTAGTATAGAAAAAACTGGTGTTGATGCATTTGATTTTAGTTGAATATTTGGATAATGCCAAATGGCTTGAACTGGTAAGATAAAGTGATTAGATAAGAGTTTGGGTTCAGATGGAAGATAGACATAAGTTTCACTATGATTATTTTTAATAAAGATAATTAATGTATAGCTATATAAGTTATCAGATGAGTAGTCAAAGCTATGAATATGTTGTAAAAAAGTAATAATAGTTTGAGGATGAGGAAGTAGTAGTATATAGTTGTAAAATAAAAATTTGTTGTAGCAGGTATTAAATTAAATGTTGTTATAATATCGATTAGCTATAGTAGTTTTATCATAACTATCTAAGATAGTTCTTAATAATTGAGAATAAGTGTTGTCTAATTCATTATCTTTTATGATTAAGTTAGTAACAAATGTATTATTATTTATTAAAGAGAATTTAAAAGGTATAGGTATAGATGGATAATAGGTGTAACCTAATAGATATAGGAAGAAGTAATCAGATAAGGGTAGAAACACATATAGTGGATATATATAACATTCACTATAGTTGAGTTTGATTGCTAATCTTAGTGTATAGTTAAAATTATTATATTGTGTAAAGTTGTATTTGTTGTTGTGTTTTAAAAATGAATTAAGTGTTTGTAGATATAGATGTAAGGGTAGATTTAGATGTGCTAGCCATTGGTTATAGCATGAGTCTGGATTATATAATGTCTTGTAAATTAGTTTTTGCAATGCTTTCTTAAAGTTTGATGATGAAATGGAATTCAAGAAAGTGGAAGATTTTTCTGTAGATTCACTTACCATATGCTCAGCTTTCACAGCTATAAAAAGTGCCATAGCCTGCTCTGTACATTGAGTCTGATCATCATTAACTTGGTTCTCTGTATAAATAAACTTAACCACCTATTTACTTAAATAATTCTCTTCTGAAAATGGCCTATGTTTAATAAAGAATATTATAATTCCAGAAGTGGTGACTGCATTTATAGGTTCTACAGAAGATTCAATTAAAAAAAATTGTAGGAGTGAGTAGATAGAGAAGTATCTTGGCTAAAAGTTTTAGCATAGAATAAACTTCTATCAGTTTTAGTTTTGTTTTTAGAAAGTTTTGAATTAAAGAAGAAATCATCTTTAAATTTTTTAAGAGAATAAAATTTAATTTTGAATTTTTCTTGAAGTAGTTTTTGTGCTTGTAGATAAATTGAAGTTTTATATGTTTCAAGAATCTCTGAAATTAAGATAGTTGTTGTTTGAGAATATGAAAGTAAGTAATTATTCTGACAAGAAAATATGTGTTAACTGGCTTGCTTGTAATTTTAGCAATAGCTTGATGTTCATTGAGGTTGTTAATTTCATCATTTTCTGCTACTGCTCTGAGAAAAGTATGAAAATAAGAGTAAAAATAAAAACCATAATGTTTGGAGTTTTCTACAATGTTGTTGTTTTTAGTAAATTCTTCTTCTGCTTTATCAGCAAGTTTGTGAAGCAAAGGTAGAAGTGTAGCATTGAGAAAGCTAGCTTGGTGTTTTTGATCTTTGTTAAAAATAATAAAGTTAAGTTCAGGATTAATCCACCTAGTTGTGTTTTTGTTAGAGGAAGAAGCAAAAAATTTTTCAAATAATTTATTAAAGAAATCTGTTAATAAGTTTTTGAAATTGTGCTTAGTATCTGAAGGAAGAACAGTGCAAGGATTATCTTTGCTATGTGAGCAAATGTAAATAAGAAATAGAGCAGCTTTGGTATAAAGTAGAGAACATTTCTGTAAAGAGTCGATTGAGGTAATTTTAAAGTCAGATGGAAGCAAACTTTTGCATAACTCTGCAAGTTTAGTAGCAATTTCATATTTGATATAATTAAAGGTTTTAGTTTTATTGATATTAACAAATTGTTTCTTATAATTTGCAAAGAAGAATTTAAATCATGATTTGAGATTAGGTCTAAATTTCTTAAGTGAAAGAATGTAAAAAGTTTGGAGAAAATCTTGTTTAGGAATGTTAAAAGATACATTGATGTTGTATTTTTCATTATTTTGTATTTTAAAAAGAGATTGGTTAATGGCATCTTTACTAATAAAATAGTTTAAAGAAAAGCATATTGGTAGTATGTTAACTGTTTTAGCAAATTTTAAAAGATTAATTGTTTGGTATTTATCTTGAAGATAAAGATGAATTCTAGCTAAATTGATCACTACTTGAAAACAATTTTGTAGTATATATGAAGGAATAGATTTGTGTAAAAAAAGGATTTTAGCATAATTAAGTTTGGTAAAAAGAGTAGTGCTAAATTTGTAAAGTAGAACTTTGAGAGTTGATTGTAAGATATTAAATAGGATAATGACAATAGTTGGGTTATGTTGATAAATAATATCTGTAAGAAACTTAGATTTGGTTTTAGCTAGAGTTTTAATAAAATATTTAAAACTTCATTTTGAGACTGGTTCCTCTTTAGTTACAGGTTTAGTAACTTTTTCTGATGCAAAATTGATAAAATAAGGTTTAATAAATTCAAAGATTTGTTGAGATAATGGTGTATTGAAGTTAGTGAATAGTTCTATTTTGTTAGTAATAAGAAATTTTTTAGACCAATTGAGAAGGCTTTCTTGGGTTTGTTATGGAATTTTGAGTTTGTTTTGTTTAGTAACTTTTTTTTTTTAAAGAATTAAAAAAATTGTTTAAAAATTTGGATTTTTTCAATTTTGTCAATAAGAGCAAATTTGGTTGTATAAAACATTGTATGTTGCAGTTAATTAAGAGATTGAGTTTGGGTTGCAAATTTCAATTTGAGATTTGGAATACAGGCAGAATGAGCAAAAAATCCACATAAAATTTTGGCAGAGAATGTTTATTATTACTAAGAAAAACATATGAAATATTGAATTTGTAGCAGATAATACAAATATAAGTATATTGTATATGAACTTTAATAGCTATAGTATTGGGTTTGAGATTTGTAATTGTAGAAGAAGTAGCTTTAGATGATCTGTCATAATTGAATGGGAATAGTGAAATTTTAGTAGCAGATGACTGAGAAATAGTATCTTTGGTTTTCTTAAATTGGTTTGGAGTTATGTCTATAGATGTAGCAGAGCCAGAAGTTAGAGGAGGAGATGTTGTAGATCTTGAAAAAAGTTGGTAATGATTTTTTTTTTTTTTTTTTGTATTAAGGTGAGGTTTTGCCTTTATCTTTATTAATAATTTGTTATGGGCAACTACATGAGTTGACACAGGCTAGAGCCAATTTACAAATTTTTTACAAGAATGAGACTCAGACTATAGATGAAATTATTATCTAATTTATCTAATTTAT
>CAJVQA010000585.1:0-32214 GCA_910591915.1 Cetraspora pellucida
ATTAAAAAACTTAAAATTGTTATACCTACAATATCAGAAACTGATTTCATTCACACCTTCAACATATCCAAAATCATCGATAAAATTGATGGTAGTCTTTTTTTCTAAAAATTCAACTAAAAATTACTATATATACTTATTTTCACAAATTAAACGTTTCTTTAGAGTTTTTCTTTTATCCTTCTCTGTAGTTAGTAATTAACTATAAATGATCTAGCTTAAAACAAAAAATAAGAGAATAATATCATGCTAGATGTCGTTATATATATAGCAACAATAGCATAGTTTAGGAATAATATTTAGTTATATAATTATGTCCGATTGATATGCTCATGTATTATCAATTTTTCCTACTTGATATTATAAATAAATAAAAAAAAAAAAAAAACATATGTCTAATATAAAGAGTGTGCTAAGGTAACTACCAAAAGTCTGAATTAGTTAATAAAATGCTACAGCTATATATCTTAATAATAGGTAGTATATTGCTTTGTTATATATTTTAATTTAGCTGTATGCAGAAGTTAAACAATTTAATAATTTTTAAAGAAATTATATAGTGGCTCCTGATCCAGACTTTTGGTGATCACCCTGGCACACTCTAGAATAAACTATACAATAAATAACTAACTTTTTATAAATCTTGAGAATTATCTTTAAAACCATACAAGGTTTTGAATACAACTGTGCTAGATGGTTTATAGGCTCAATTTCTTTAATCTTTCGAATAGCATCAAACCAGATTGCAGGAAATACGAGGCCAAACCCGAAATAGCTTTTATGTAGCATTATATACAAAACTTAGTAATAAATTTAAATAATAACTTTCAACATAATAATATGAAAAAGTTAAGGACTTCACAATTGCACTGAATGTTATTTATTTTCATCTTTCTGATCTTAAATTTAAATTTAAAAAAAATTATAAATTTAAAAAAAAAATTTTTAAATTTTAAAAAAAATTAAATTTAAAAAAACCATTCCCAAAAAATTTAAATTTAAAAAATTTAAAATCCATTCGTCAAGACCAATCAAATTAGACTATAGACTGATTAGAGAATAAAATAGGTGGAATTGGACGAACCAGATAAAGTTATATGATTTTTAATTAATTATAAATAACAAAAATTATAATTAATTATTGAACAGTTGATTATTATATTATTTCTTTTTACTAAACATCCCATTATGACCTTTTATTATTATTGTATGCTTTGTCATTATTTTCTTGAATGAATAAAGCTAGTTCATTCTTTGGTATTCGCCTATGTGATTTAAATTTCTTACAGACATACTCAGCTAATTTTCCTGTCAATCCTTCATGATACAATTCCATATATCTCCACAATTTTTGAGCAAACTTCCTTATTGTAATAATATCAACTGAATCTAATATATAAGGAACAGTTTGTTGCAAACCAGCCCAAGTATAATTGCAATTATCTTTAACATATCTCTTAGCAACCCCCAATACATTTTGATAAAGTTGAGTTCACAGTGAAATTTTGTATAAAAAACACATAAATGACCTGCACCTTCTATTAGTTCCACAATTGCTAACTTTTGTACAATAAAATCAGGTTGAGATGCCATTATTTTTCTTGTACAACAATCTATTTGTAAATTATTTTTTGCCAATTTTTTATCCTTACATGTTTTATATTCTAAAAGCAACACATTCTTTTAAAGCTCTCTCTTCTTTAATATTAATTTAATACCTTTTGACTCTCTTCACATATTTTCATCATAATCTACATCTTCTTTGAATCTATAGTCTTTGTCAAATACCATATGTTGGGTGTTTTGTCATCCATCAGCATCTACAAAAGTTGTCAATCACATTTTTGGTTGGTTTTCTCTAGGTTTTAGATTCATTCTTGCAGCAATAAGATCATTCTTGCATATGCTCCATGGTTTGTACTATTGTTGAAGGCAAAGACAGCCATTGCATTAGGAAACTTTACTTCAAAAATAGGAATTACTTTATCCCTAATTTGTTCTAGCAAATTATCAACTGTTTAGAAACCTTTTTGGTTTTTTCGGGTATTAGATAGCAATGTGCTTCTATAGAAATATTCAGGTGCATTCTTGCCTCTTCTTTACTTAATTTCAACTGACCACATTTTTTTAAAAGAAACTCACTCACTATAATTGATCTTCCATTTTCTTTTTTTCACAATGGCATGTTCTCATCTAGTACTCAAATCTCTTGTTTTCCGTCATTTAAATAAAAAACACTCTTATCATGTGTTATGAAGATTAATTCTCATTCATTTTGTTTAAGTACTGAAGGAATTTTTTCTATGTTGTCTTCTTCATATCTGGAAATAACAAAAAATTTAATTAAAATTTTTTAAAAAGATCATTAAAATCAATATTAACATTCTATCATTCTATTATTATTCCCTAAACTGTTTTCCAGACAAATTTGCCTGGAAATTTCATGATTGATCTGTGATTAAGCTATCAAATTATATTGATTTGTAGTCTAAATCGTAGTAGATATGTAGTTAAATTGACAGTTTAAGGGATATTGTAAATGTTTTATATATGAGATAAAACTTATCATTAGGCTTTTAATTATATTTTGTGCCCAGTTTGTTCTTTGAGTGCTGTAATAACTTCTTACATAATATAATTAAAAACCCTATAACAAAATTTCTCTAGATGGCATTCAGAAAAAAAAATTAGACACAAAATATAAATAAAAGCCTAATAACAAGTTTTTTCTTGATAGCACTCATATTGAAATAGATTAAATTATTGCAGATATATAGTTTTGCTTTTTAATCTATTAACAATTATTTAATAATTACAAATTATTTAAACCAATTTTTTATATATAGCAAAAAAATGCTTTATTGTTCTATTTGCAGATCAAAATATTTTAGCAATCAACATTAATTAAAATTATCCTAAAACATATTCATATCATTTCCATCATATCTCGCTATTCACTATTCTAAAATTGTTATTTCTTCTAAAAATTTTTTTCAATAAACTACTACATCATCCCACTCATGTCCATCAAGGTACATACCTAGAATTACAAAATTGCTATAATTTGTATAATAAATGTAACGTAAAATGTAATTTTTATAATACAGACTTATATATACCTTGCTGGTATCTTTTAAATTAGAACCCCAAAATGTTTAATCATCGTTCAGCTGTCTACAAACTGATTGTTTTTTTTGTTTCTTCTATATGCTCTAAAAGAATAATGTTGTTGACATATTCTTAAAACTCAGATGAATCAATATCATTTACTTCGAAATTTTGTCGTATCCACTATTTACATTGCATTGCAATGTCTTTATCATCAACAAGTCACTTGTGTTTTTGATGTTTACCATGTTGTGAAAGTGGAAATGAACTATGATACAATTAATACTTGGCTAAAGACTGAATTCTTCTGGATGTATATAGTTTTAGTTTGATGTAGGTTTTATATGCGGACTCTTTACTTGCTTCTTCTTTTCTATACCTGCTCTTTAGCAATACAAAATACTTATAAACTACCTAACATTTATTATATTCAGAGGCTGCAATTAAACATTCATTTTTTACCAAATATTCATGAAGTTGGTTGATTCCTTCATATGCTGTAATAGGTAATACTTCATTCATTAAAGATGTACTAAAATCGCTTAAAAATTTTTTTAATTAGTGTTAGTAACTGTGATAAAGCCTAAAATATTTTGGCAAATTAATAACAAATAAGAAAAATTCCCTAACTTTGCAGCTTTAAAAAAACTTGTAATCTTATGAGTTCCTTTAGCCACATTGGTAAGAATGCTAAAGGCATCAAACTTACGATAATAAGTTGTTTTTAGTAACCCTTTTATCATTCTTGTCTTTTTTTCTTTTATCTTGCATATAGAAGTTACAGTAAGTAAGCATTCACATGTCTTTTTATCTTTATTGTTTTCATCCTCATCATCCTCCTCTATATCAAGCTCACTATCCTCTTCTAAATCTTGCACAATCTCTTTCTTAGCTTTCTTCTCAACATTCACCTCAACATCCTTCTTAACATTTATAACAACATTCACCTCAACATCCTTCTCAGCATTTATAACAACATTCACCTCAACATTCATCTCAGCATTCACCTCAACATTCACCTCAACATCCTCCTCAACATTTACCTCAACATCTCTCTTAATATTCATCTCAACATCCTCTTCAACATTCATTCAAACATTCTTTTCAACATTTTCTTCAACTTTTCCTTCCTTTTGCCATCTTTTCTCTGCTAGCTCTTTTCTTTGTTTATTATATTTTTTGAGTATGTTATTTAATTTTCTCTTTGTTATATTTTATTAAAACACCTAAAATTGTATTTCTTATGCAGATTCTTATTACATATGAGGTATATTCATACGTACATGTGTTTAAGTAGATTATGCTTCATATTGAGATGCTAAAGCCACACAAGCTACACAGGTTCTTCTAGAGCCAAGCAAGCTACACAGGCTTTTCTAGGGCTACACAAGCTATGCAGGCTCAGAAGCCACACACAAATTAGTTTGTATGTGAGTTAGTTACTAAAGAGCCATATACTAATTATATTTATATGTAGGTTATCAAACTTTTAAAATTTTTGTATAAAAGCAAGAAACTTTTTTTTTGATTTTTATAATAGCCATCATTTGTTATGTGCTTTTATTAACCAATTAAAATGTTATATTCAAAATATTTAATTTGATTGGTCGATGTATTTGTCCTATTTCGACCAATTTTATATACTAATATATAAAATTTGTAACTTTTTAAATTGAATTAAGTTAAAAATAAATAATCAATATTAAAAAAATAAAGCACTAAGTTGTAGTATATTGATTTAGTTACAAAATAGCAGCTTTTTTTTTTTAGTATTATCTTTATGTCAAAAGTTGTTAGTTTTTAAAATTTGTGTAGTCTTTAAGTATTATGCATCATAGTTATGTACTTTGTAAATCTTGTGCTTCACTGTGAGTTAGGATTTAAATCTTGAATCTAGTTCTTGGATCTAGATTTTGGATCTAGAACTAATACTAAAATAAGTACTAATTATTTTTTTGTTTTGTTTTTTTTGTTCTGCTATTAATATTTCTTTTTTTTTGCAAGTTTTGTGCTTTATCAAAAAGGGTTAATAGAGTCAAGATTTAGATTTTGATCCTAGATCTTGAATTTAGAACTGATACTAAAATAAGTATTAGTCATGTTTTTGTTGTCTTGTTATTTTTTTTTGTTTTGCTATTAACATTTCTTTATTTTTTTGCAGTTTTTGTGTTTTATCAAAAAAGATTAATAAAGTTAAAAAAGTCTAAAATGGAGCATAAAATATTAGGTTATAGCATAGTTATAGAAGTATGTATTTGAATTATAATATAATATAAGAAAAGTATTGTATATAAAAATATGTAATATGTAATTAAAATTTTTAATATAATTTTTTAATAAAATTACATATTTTACTATATATTAAAATATTAATTAAAATTTTTTTTTTTATTAAAATGACCTTTTTGGTCTTTTGATTTTTATTAATAACTTTTTTGGTAATATTATTCTATAAACTACTACAGGAGAGTATACAATTGGCTACATATGTAACTTTTATATATTACCTATTTAAGAGGTATGCCTAAAAGTTTTTTACTAATTGCTATACCTAATACTCTTGCTTAGATATTCTATTTTAAACTTTCTAAACTAGTAATCTGTGTTAACTCACTAGTTATACTCAGATGCCTAGATTATTGTCTTAACTTTAGAACTATTTTATTCTTAAGGTAAACTCTTCAGAGCCTTCTGTACTTATTTTTATAGCTGATTTAGGTATTATTATAGTAGAACCAATACTTGTAATTAGAATTATATCATTTAATCACTATAATCTTGTAGAGTTTATATAAACTTTAGCATCTACTTTACAATATAACTTCAGTACTTTAGTATACTTCTGCCTTTTGTCCATTCTTTTAACTAAACTTCCAATTCAAATATTCTGTATAAGACTATAACTAGTCCATTAGTATATCAGGTTAGCCTGATATCTTTTTCTTATAGTTTATTTTAGCAGTCTAGTTAATGGTATTTCTGAGACTTCTAACTTAAAGGTTCTTGCCTGTCTGGATACTATGACTGGGTACTATAACCTTGGTATTCATTTTTTTAGACTAGCCTTTACAGTAAGACTGTTAAAGCTCTAATTATCTTTTTATTCAGGTCTTTCTAAATAGACTTTTTGTTATCTAATTTCAACAGATTTATATGACTACAAGGACTTATTTAGTGTTTGCACTATCTGATTTGTCAGTTTGCATTCTTCTGTGTAACTAGTTACACAGATATCCTATGACTTGCCAGTCATGCTGATATAATTACTATTATAAGTATTCTAACTTAATTATTAGTACAATTACTATAATATGAATATTATATAAATGATTATTCAAATTTTTACTATTAATAGAATTTAAACACCCAACTTACTACTTGGAGGTTTGACAACCTAACTACTTCATTAGGTCACCACACACTCTATTAAAATATTAATTATTTATTATATATATTATAAGTATTTAATAAAATAAATATTATAATCATCAAAAATTCAAACTTTCTCTGCTGATCCTTACGACCAAATTTGGAGTAGAAAGAAAATTATAGAAAACACAAAAACTGTTAAGACAAAGTGTAAAAGCCAACTAAGCAAAAAGAAAGCTAATAAGAAATTAGTTATAGTTTGTTAAAATAGTTAAATAGAAGAACAGCAGTATAATAGCCTAGAGACAGCCTTTTCAAGTTCTTTTTGTCTTTTTGGAAATTTTTTTTTTAGAAAAAATAGAAAAACACAGAAACCCTGTATTGCAGATTGTACATGTGACATGAAAATTAAGGCAGAGTAAACAATAAGCAAAATAGAAAATAAACAAACAGATGCATAATCACGCAGATAAACAAACAAACACAAACTCAAAAAGCAATCACATGCTTAGTATACCTGTTAAGGTTATAGAATAATGCAAAGAAGTAGTATACAAAAGGTTCAACTAGTATCTACAGAAACCAGCTGGTATGATAAACTAGAAAAATATCGAAGCTTGTTTGGTAAGTTAGACAAAACACAGAAGAAAATATTAGAAAGTCTTAAACCAAAAGTCTTAAGAAAAGATGAAAAATTAGCTAAACTTATTGGCATCGAGTCAATATTAGTTTGTGTTTCGAAATTTAATAGAGATTTATAATTACTGTGAATATATATAAGCAAGAGACAATAAAAAACTATGAAAAAATAATGATTAGCAAATAAAGAAGACAAAGATGAACAAAGAAGCATTAATAGAACAAAAATGTGACTATTTAGATTATAGTATTATAGAAAAACAAACAGCTGAACTTAAGTCAAATGAGAAGAAAGAAAAAGAAGACAGTATTGAAGAAGAAAGCATGCAAGTTAAGAATAAAGTAAAGAATATGAAGTTGGATGAAGAATTGAATAGTAATGAAAAAAAAAGTAATAAGAAGATGAAAGAAGATGAGAAAGTAAATAAAAGTAAAGAGCAAATGCAAAAAAATACAGAGAAAGAAGCAATATATATGGAAGAATTACTAATGACATGCAAAAATAGAAATAGAATAGATAGTATCTATACAATGTGGGACATTCCAGCTGAAGTTCATGCAGTATAAGTAAGAAAGTGTCTTCAATTTTATGGTAGAATTAGGTTTATAGGTTGGAAAAACTGTGAAACCAGCAAAGCTGCAATATTTTCAGTCAAATTTAAAAATGAAAAGAGAAAAGCAATGCTAGATCAAGCATAATCAGTACATTTTAAAGAAAAAAAAACCTGTAGAGTAACTCCTAACATCTTTGCAAGAGAAGTGTTAAAGAAAAGAGCATTATATAAAGCTATAGTTAGAAATATTCCAACAACAGTAATAGAAGTATTGTTGTTAAAACAACTTAAAGCAGTTAAGCCAAAAGCAGTTTATATATCAGTAAATAAAAATAGGAACCAGCAGAAAACAGCATCAGTGTACTTCGAAACAGAAAAGACCTTAGGTTCGCTATAGAAAGAGAAGTGTATTACTATAGTACAAAATTAGAGTGAAGTATTGCAAGATCCTTCAAGATTGATGAAACAGAAAGAAAAGAAGAAAGAGAAGTAAAAGAATATCAGATAAACAAAAATACACAACATGAGAGATTTGTAAAAGTCAAAGAAGAAGTAAAGAGAAGTAGGACTAACAAAGAAAGTCAGAAGAAAGGAGATAATGTAGATAAAAAAAAGTATAGAAATAATACTTGACCAGAAGTAACAGTAATTAAAGAGCCAAAAAGTAATTTGCAAGATACTCTTAATAGAATTTTAAAAAGATTAGATGAAATAGAGGAAAGACAATTAGAGAGTATACTTCCAAATCATTCCTGAAAGTTGCCATAGATGTTGTTCAGAAAAAGACAACCACTTTGTCAGATAAACTAACAAAAATAGTAATAGCATAACAGGAATTAAAATAGTGTGTTACAATATAAATGGGATAAAAAAACAATAAGACCAAGCTTAAAGCAATAGTTGAGTAGTCAAAAAAAGAGAAAGTTGGGGTTTTAGGATTAGTAGAAACAAACTATAATAGTAGAGATCTTAGGTTTAGTTTAAAAAATAGGCATTTTAAAGGTTTATGAACATGAGAGGCAGTTACAAAAAAGAAAGGATCAGGTGTTGGGCTATTAGTAAACCAAGAATGGGAGCAACATATTGGTAAAGTATATAGATTTGAAGAGTATTTGGTTGAAGCAAGGTTCTACTTCAGTCAAATAGAAATTATGATAATAGTAGTATATATTCCTCCTAATGACAAGATTATGACTAAAAGATTACAACAAATAATAGTCAAAATGTATATAGAAAGAACATGCAACTCGCAGTTCATAGTTATAGGTAATTTTAATCATATAGTTAGTAGTAAGTTAGACAAATTAAGTAGTAGTAGTAGCAGTAGCTTCAAGCTCCTTCCATTACACAAATAGTTGTTAAACCAGAGGTTTAGTAATACGTATAGAAAATGCAATCCAGAAATAAGAGATTACACATAGTCAGGACAAGGAGTACAAACAAGGATAGACCAAATATAGGTTTCAGAAGATCTACAGCCAGGTGTAGAGCAAGCAGAAATCATCGATGCAAAATTTATAACAGCCAGTGATCATAGCATTGCTTATGCATTATTATCTTTCAAGTATTTAGTTAAGACATAAAGCATAGCAAGTATGAAAAGAAAAGGTATAACAAGAATAATTTATCTATATGATAAGGCAATGAAAGAAAATTGATAAGATTATCAAACAGACTTAGAGCACTATCTGTTAAAAAATAAGAAATTCAAGATACTTAAAAAAGTAGAATATGCTTCTGATATAGACAAAGCTTGGAACATAATATCTAATGCAATAAAAGATGCTGCCAATAAAAACATACCAAAGGAAAAAATAATATGAGAAAAGAACAGTATCAAAAAGAAGAAAAAAGCAACAATGCTATATAAAGAAATTGTAGCACTTAGCAAATTGTTACAAAAAATTAAAAAGGGAGTAAATAAGGAGAAGTTTGAGCTTAAATTAGCTGAGCTCAACTTAGAAATAAAGAGAATAAACAGAGCATATAGTATAGAAATAAGATATATCGAAGATAATAGTGCAGCTGATTTTGTAAGATAGAGTCAGTTAACAAAGAGGCAGTGGCAAGCACTAAAGTTAGTGGAAAAAATAGAAGAAGATAAGTATACAAAAGCTAAAATTAATATGACAATAAGCAGAAGGTGTGAAAGAATAGATGGAGAAGTAGGAAGAATGCTTACTAGTATTTTAGACAGACTATATAACAAAATCAGAATCGACTGAGTATTAAAACATAGAGAAGGAAAACATATCCTATATAATAAACCAAGTACAATATTAGAGCAAACAAAAGAACATTTTAGTTTGCAGTTTAAGTAAAGAGATGTATTGAATAATAAAAAAGTAACAGAAAAGTTTTATGAATCACTCATAGAAGTTAAAGAAGAATGATATAAGTGCTTAAGAGCAGAAATATCAATTGATAAATGGCTAGAGGCGATTGGAGAAACAAATAATAAAACTGCTTCTGGTCTTTCAAATATTGGATATAGATTGATTAAAAGTGCAAGTAGAACAACACAAGAAATTTTTAGGAAATTTGCAAATACATGCCTTAAGCTTGAAAAGATACCATATAAGTAGAAGTTAGTACAAGTATACCCAATACCAAAAGGTAAGAATTGGGACTATAATCTCTGTAATGTTAGGCCAATTGCACTTCTAGAGACATTTAGAAAGTGCTTAACAAAGGTGTTGGCAAAAAGAATATCTAGAATAATAGCAGAGAAAGAAATTCTCAAAGGTCCAAATTATGCAGACTTACTAGAAAATTCAACAGAAGAAGCAATCCATATAGTGGAAATGTTAAGAGAGGATGCTAAAAAGAGTGGTAAAGAGCTGTAGTTGTTAATACAAGACATAAAGAAGGCATTTGATTCAGTGTCAATGAGGTCACTTCATTTGGCATTACAAAGAATTAAGTTGCCAGAAGAGATAGTAAAATTTATAATAAAGTTATATGATAGAAGAGAAGTTAGTATTATAACAGAATTCAGAACTACAGAAACATTTGTTACAGGTAATGGAATTGAACAAGGAGAAACAATTTCTCTATTGGTTTGGTGGATATTCTATGATCTGCTTTTAAGAAGAGTGCAAGACGAAATGAGTTTAGGATATAAAATTGAGGCATATGAAGTACTAGATCTACAAATGAACAGAGTTAAAAAAAAAAGAACAAGGCAAGCAGCAATAGCCTATGCTGATGACACAATCTGGATAGCAAAAAGCAAAGATGAGATGCAAGCAATTGTGCAAATTTCACAAAGATTTTTTAAGTTCAATAATATTCAGATCAATAGTGCAAAATCAAAGTTGTTGGCAATTAATCTGAGTATAAGAAGTGAGGAAAGATGAGTGGTAATAGGTTCAGATCAAGTACAGGCTGAAGGAAAGTGTACACTAACAAGAATGTTAGAAGTATGGTTGAGTATAGAAGTGAATGAAAGATTAGTTAAAAAAAAGGTAAAAAATATTATGCAACAATTTATGAGAAGCTTATAGTCAAAGAAATTAACTATTAGCCAGCTAATATATATTAACAATATATACATAATACCAAAATTGGTGTACATACTGCAAACAGCAAGAGTGTTCAAAAAGTGCATAAATTGCTTGCATTAGTCAGTAATTAGATTAATTAAAAACAAATTAAGTCTGCCAGCAACTGTAGGAAATAGCATAATTGCATATCAAGATTTAGAAAGATGTAGAATACTAAGTCAGGAAGTATTTAATAGTCAGGTGATTTCATTACAAAGAAGATTAAATGAGCCAGATCAAGTTGGTGAGATAACAAAAATATGTGTGAAACAAGGTTATGCTCTAGCAGGACTGATATCAGAAGAGATAAATACAGCATATACAAGTAATTTAAGAAAAATATAGAAAAGAAATCTTGCATGCCTAATATTGCTATGAGCAAGTGAAATAGGTTTAAAAATAAAGGCAGAAGGAGTTCTTTGACAAGTTTTTGGTACAAGTAAAACTGTACAGAGCTTGTTGGAGAATGAGACATTTAAAATAGCTTGTAAAAAGCTAATGCAGAGTAGATTGTTTTTTGCACAACAGTTAATAGATCAAGAAGGCAAAAGAATTATTACATGGAAAAAATTTAGAGCATTGCACACAAGTACACAAAAAGGCTAGAAAGCAAAATAGTTTGCTGAAATTGAACAGAAGATGGTAAGAGACCAAGCAAACAAAACAGTCTATCCTGAGTTTCAGATGCAAAAGATAAACACCATGGCAATGAAAATTGAGGCCAAGAAGTTATTATAAGATAAAAGAAAATGAGAATAGATATTAGTAAACAAAGAGAATATCAAACCAATAGTAGGCAAAGTAGTCAAAAAGAAAAAGAAAAACATACTAATAAATCATTGGAACACATCACAAGTTGAAGGAGAAAGTTACTCAATACTTGTAGAATGTAATAAATGTAATTTGAGTAGCAGTAATAGTACACACAGATGTCAACATTGAGTTAAGAAGAGTGCAATAGTAGAAGTATTACTAGGAGTAAGACAGATGTATGAGCAAAAGGTACCAGTCTTGCTTGAAGAACTAAAAAGGTACAATAGATGTCAGATTGAAAAAGATAACATAAGCAATGAAAAAGCCATAAGTAGAAAAATAACAGTATATAGTCATAAAATTAGTCTATTGAAAATGCAAGACCTAAACAGCAATTTAGAGAGTATGCTACAAGAGCAGTTGGAAAAGAACATTATAGATAAGTGTATAAAATACAAGTTTTATACAGATGAGTCATTAGTAAAAGAAGGAAAAGAATATAAAATAGTTGCAGGTTGGGTGCAAGTTAGTAATAATAAAAAAGAGGTTATAATGGAGAGTAAAGTTAGATTAGAGAAATAGGCATCATCAACAAAGGCAGAGTTAGCAGCAGTAATGATAATAGTTTTAGTTGTAGCTAATAACAGTAGAGTAGTAATTAAATTAGATAGTTCAGCAGCAATTGCAAGTTTGAAAAGAGTGAAGCTTATGTTTAATATTAGGGCATGAAGCAAAACCAAAAACTTCAGATTAGTAATGAAGATCAAAGATATGTGCAAGTCAAAAAATATTGAATTAGTGCTAGTCAAGGTTAAAGCATATAGTGGAGTAGTATGGAATGAAAGAGCTGTCAAACTTGCGAAAGAAGACACATTGTTAGATAAATGCTCAGACCTAAAACTTGAAAGAAATTGCCAATTTCCATGTATACTATTTTGGAAAGATTCAGTAGTAAAAATACCTATTAGAAAATTTATAAAGACATTAACGAATATAATGAATGGTGCTAAATGGCGGTGCTCAAAGGCAGTTAGAGAACTTGAACTGAATGCTGAAGTTCAAAGAGATTGAAAAGCAGTGTGAAAGAAAAACAGAAGTTTAACTGAAGTTAAATATAAATCACTAGAGGTGAGTAAGAAGATAGCATTTAGAGTTAAGTGTATAAGCAATAGTTTGCCAGTTTTTGAGGTACTAAAGAAGAGAATACCAGACATATATAAGACAGATGAATGTAAAGAATGCTATAAGGAACAAGAGACATCAATACATTTGCTTAGATGTGAAGAGTATAGTAGGTATTAAAACAATATTGAAAAGTTGGCATGCTGGTTGGTATAGAAAAAGCTTGATAAAGTAGATAAAAGCAAGATTATAAAACTTGAGTTAAGCAAAATACTTGTTGGAAGAACTTTAGCAGATAAGGTTAAGCACCGTGAGTCATATATATGTGGCTTAGCAATAGAAAGTATGTTTAAAGAATTATATATAAAACAAGTGTCATGAAGAGGTACAAAACATTCTGTAAAACTATATTTCAAGATTGTTAAAGAAATGTTTAAAGAAAAAATATGATGAAGAAAATGCAAAACAGTAGCCAAATGGGAAGATGAAAATAGAATAACCTCTAAGGTGAAGCAACGCAAGATGAAGGAAGATAAAAATGAAAGCTATAGTTCAAAAAGAATCAAAAGTAGAAAAGACAACAAGAGAAGTATAACAAATAAGATAAAAGCTGTTAAAGACAAAGAGAAAGAAGTGGAATGTTTTCAGATATTTAATGAAGGGGTGGATGAACTAGTACAGAATGGAACAAATCCATTCTAGTTCAGTTCTTAACAGAGCTAACAAGGTTTCCTAGTTTAGACATAAACTAGTATGACAAGTTGCATTTGAGTGCAGTTTCTGTACTTGAGTGATGCCAGACTCACAATTTCAAAATATAGATTACTAGAAATAGTTAATGTTTCAAATAGTAAAATTTTGTATCTGAGCTCCAACAAGACTGTCAAAGAATAAAAAAAAAAAAAAAAATTAATACAGTCTACTCTCATTTATATCAACTCATTTGGATTGGGTTTAAATTATGTTGATAGTGATATTAACGAGAAATTATATTAAAGTTGATATATATGAGGGAATTTTGATTTATAAAAATTTATAAAAATTTCATTTGTGGCTTAGGTTGATATTAATGAGGTTGATATTAACGGGAGTCGACTGTATTATATAATAAAGCAATATTTTTATATATAAAAAAATAAAGTATATTGTTTTTAATTTTACAAAATATTATAAACTACTATAAAACAAATAAGCCAATATTTAACAATAAATAAAGAATTTCATCAAATATTATTTTTAATATATTTCAATTGACTAAAATATCATCTATAAATAATTAAGACAATATAATGATTTTAAATTATCATTGAATATTAGTAAACTATTATAACAGAAAATATTTTTTTAATATTATTAAATATTGGCTAATAATATAATTATATGAAAAGTATAAACATTAAACCATATTTAAAATTTTAAAAAAATATAGTAATATATTTTATATTTATAAACATTTATATATTATACTATATATTAACAAAATATTATTTAAAATAACAAAAAATTTTTATTAGTAAGACAATATTATATCTTCTTATAATTTACTTAATCTTCAAAATATAATCAAAGTATCTTAAAAATATCAGAAATTATCTTCTTTATAATATTTTTCTTTACAAGATAATATTTTAGTATTTAGTTTTGAATATTATCTGATATGTAACAAATTTTATAATTATTTTTAAATTACAGCTTTTTATTATATTATTAAATTATATATATATCTTAAAATATTAGTTAATTGTTTTTTTTTTTTAAATTTAAATAATCATGCTAGTATTTTATTAAAATTCTTAAAATTACTATTACAATTACATAGATGTACCTAACAACTAAGCCTAATATCATCTAGTCACTCTAATGGCATCTAAGTGCAATTTTCTATATTACTTTAAATCAAAGTAAGCTGCTTGTTTAACTACTTAAAGTCTATAGTAAAAGGGTCTTTTCTTTTTTATAACAAGCTCTAAAATTGTCTTTCTAATTTTATCTTCAATTCATATTTTCTTCTCTTTTGCTTTTTTTTTTTTTCTTTATTTCTTGCTGACTCACCTTTTTCCTCTTGCTTGAATTTATTTCTTTCTTTTGTGTTTTTTTTTTATTTTGCTAGTTATTTTTGTTCTTTTTTTTCATTTATTAACTTTTTCACATTGTGTTCTCCAAACTTGCTCATAAAAAATATTTCAGACTGTTTTTGCTACTGTGTTCACAAATCATTGTCTTGTTCTTGTATCTAGAAGCTGCACTAGTCTGTTTTGAGTTGTTTTTAAAATTAGACTCTTGATTAGTGCTTTTCTTATTTTTATTTCTTTTATCTCTGTTTTTTTGAATAGTGCTATATACAATACATAAGATAGAACTCTAGTTTTTTTTCTTCTTTTAATCTTTTCTATACTGTTGCAATAGATACTTTCTATATTCTCTTCTAAAGGCTTGCTTGTCTCTTGCATACTACCAGATGCCTTTGTGTTTCTTTAATTTTGTCTTGACATACTTGGTATTCTGTATTTATATATAAATTTGATCTTTTTTTGTTGAGTTTCTCTAGTGTTAAAAGTTTGTTCAATACATATTTTATAAAAGTGCTTTTTTTTATGCTGCTTCTTCTTGTTATACAATGTACTCCTTTGGTTGACTTTAGTCTTTTTCAAAAATATGCCCAGTTATAAATTATTATTTCTGTTGTCAGTTCTAAACTCTTGATTGCTGTTGTTTCTCTCTACTCTGCATCTAGTTTAATATTTGTTACTAGCTTATATAAAACTTTTGTTAACATGTCTATTCATTTGTTTTTTCACTTTAAGCAATACTTTATTTTTTTGTAACTAACTTCTTCTATATATATTATCTTTTTACTTATTGTTTTTTTTCTACAAAGCTATTAGCTTTATCATTCTATTTGTCTTTGCTATAGCTTTTTATCTTAAACTACTCTATTCTAATGTTTTTTGTTCTAACTAGTTTAATTATCTTCACTATCTAAAAGGTTTTTTTTTTTTGAGAATTTTATTTCTATTCATATATTCTAACCCTTTACTAATGTTTCTAATTGCAGCATTACTATCTGTAAATATTTTTAATCTTTTTCTTTTTAATATAGTCAAAGTTGCTATTCATATTGCTAATAACTCTGCTGCCATTGATGTTGGCTATTCTTTTACTCCTAATGCTATCTCTTCTTCTGACCAATCTTGTGTTTTACTTATTTGCATTCATCTTATATCCATATTTCTACTTATTGCTTCTTTTTTGTTTTGCCTATTTGCTATATCATTTGTATATATTATGTACTTGTTTTTGTTTCTTGATATATTTCTCTTCAAAGTTTCTATTATTTCTTAAGTGATGTTTTTTTTTTAACTTTTGCTTTTTGACTAGCTCTACTTCTAAGTTCTTTAGCATTTTCAGTTTTGTTAGCTTTTGTTTATTTTCTTTAACTTTTCTGTTTTTGTATGCTCTGTTAATTGGTCTATTGCTGTTTTGATTATATTATTGTTATTAACTATTAGTATGTCTGAAACCACTTTTATCTCATTATTAATTTTTATTTATTGCTGACAACTGTTTTACTGTTTCTTTTTCACTTATACACCTATTGCATTTGCTAATTTTGGTTACTAAATTACTTTTTATACTTTGCATTTGCTAATGTTTTATTAGTACTTTTTTTTTTTTTTCTTAATTACTTTTTCTAATTATTTATTATTTTTTGTATTCTATAAAATTTATTTTTTTTCTTTTTATTCTTTGAGAGACTTTTTTATTTAATTTTTATTGCTTGTATATTATGTTTGTCTGTCCTATAGACTTCTTTAACTTCTTTGCTCTCAAGTTTATTAAGCAATTTTTCTTTTATTTTTTTGAACTATTTTGCTTTTTTATCTTTGCTCGATTGTTTTTGATAACTTTTAAATTGCTGCTATGTAATTAGTTTTTTACCTTTTGTGTCAAGTAGTTAATTTAGATATATTAAATCTGTTTTACTTATTTTGGCTTTATGTTTTTTCTACAGTCATGTTTTTAGTAGTTTAACTATTTTGAGACTATAGCTATTTATTATTCATAGCTTACTTTTTGTATTTATACTTATTTTTAGCTTTAATTATTGTTAAGCAGACTAAATTGTTCTTCTAACATGTTTTATTTTTTGATAGATTCTCTAATTTTTATATGCTTTTAGTTAATTTTGCTCTTTGATAATCTTGTATTATTCTTAATTTTGTTAACTATTCTAATTTGTTTTTTCTGTTAAGTCTTGCTAGCAGACCTCCTATTTGTTTCATTATTAATTCCTGTCATAATGTTTTGCAGCTGTTCAGATTTTTTTTTTTTAAATATTAAGATAAATACTTGCAACCCAGAATTTTATTAATAGTATATTTGGCTAATAGTTGCATTACAATTACAGAAAGCAACTATAAAAAGTGTGTACAACTAGCCATTCATATAATTTTAGTTATTGTCTAATTTAAGAAGTTTGCCTAAAAGTTTTATACTAGCTGTCATATCTGAAACCTGCTTGTAGATTCCCTATTTAACTACTTTAGTTTCTGTATCCATTTATTTACTTCTGTCTACCAATGACTCTGGCTGATATTAGTGAAAATATATTATAACTACTAAGTCTTTAAAGCAGTTCTTTGAAACCTTTGACTTTGTACTAAACCTTTTAGAATCTTTTGTATTCCATTCTTACAGCTGACCTGATATCGCTATAGCTGAGACCAACACTAGTGGTCAAAGCATATCATTAAACTACTATGCCCTTATAGAGTTCACTCCAATTCTGGTACTGACTTTACAACATATTCTTACTAGTTTGGTATTCAATTTAAGTTTCATCAAGCTGCCATTTCAGATAGCTCAAAAAAGTAGATCATAATTATATACCTTTAGTTTACATATTTGCTAGCATGTACTCTTTTTCTTTAAAATTTAGAAATTCTGATGGCCTAGTTGGTTCATCTAGTCTCTTCTAAAAGACTAACATACTTGCCTAGTTTTACAAGTTCTAGTCTATTTCATAAGTCTAGTCTTTATAGTAGCACTATCAAAAGTTTGGGTTACCTCTTTACTTGAATCTTTCAAGTAGACTTCTATATTCCTATTTGGTTTTTGTGATTTACATAGTCTAAGAACTTGGGTTCACATCATCTAGTACTAGTTTGTGTTCCTTTATACAACATTGTACGAGTGTCTAAACCTTTCAATTATGCTAATATGACACAGATTACAAGTATCTAATTCCAACTAATTACAGAAGACAGTTAACTATAATACAAAAAAAATTGCAAATTTTTACTGTTACTAAGATTTGAACTCTAAACATGCCACTTGGAAGTTAATAATCTATCCACTTCACTAGGTCACTACATCCTTAGCTATTCAGATTTTTGTGTTTTATTATATAATTCTTTAATGTTTTTAATAAGTTGCTTTTTTGCTTTACCAGATATATTATTGGTTGGTGTACTTTATTTATCTTTTTTTTTGACATTTTTGTTAACTGCAGCATATAACTCAACTTTGGTATTATCACCATATTGTTTATATATGCTATCTGGCTTATTGTTATCTTCTTATAATTAAGGTTTCTTATTGTTTGGCTTATTATTTATTTTTATTTTTTTAATTAAAACTTCTCATATTCTGTTGTTTAGCCAAATCTCTAGAGAACAAACTATCTTGTTTCTTGGTTTTTTTGTTATTTTACTTCCTTCAAATATTATCTTTCTCTTTTCTTTTTTGACTTTTTCATTTATTATTATAAACTTTGACTTTGCTCTATTTATTTTTATATTATTTATATTAAAGAACTCTTCTGTTATTTTCAATATTTCTAATAGCTGTTCTTTGTTTTCTGTAATTCAAGACATATCATCTGTATATGCTATTGCTACCTGATGATGGCTTGTGATATTATTGCAATGCATTCCTTTTTTGGTTTCTTGCTTTACTGTATAGTCTAATCTTTTATCTTTCTGTATCCTTTCTAATAATAGGTCATAAAAGAGGCATCATATTAATAGTAATATTACTTTATCTTAATCTATTCTATTACCTGCTGTTATTTTTTCTATTAGGCCATAGGC
The DNA here is from genome assembly GCA_910591915.1 of Cetraspora pellucida. Lineage (NCBI taxonomy): Eukaryota > Fungi > Glomeromycota > Glomeromycetes > Diversisporales > Gigasporaceae > Cetraspora > Cetraspora pellucida. The sequence continues at coordinate 19,183 of CAJVQA010000585.1, forward strand.
TGTGATTAACTTAAGCTGTTTCTATAAAAGAGATTCAAGATATACTTGTTGTCTTCTCAGATATCTTGACTTTTTGCAAAGTTTATTCAAGACTTTTGAGTAAGACAGAGTTAAAGGCCTTTTTTATATCTTGTAAAAGTATCTATAATTCTTTGTTTTTTTTCTTAGTCTCTTTTATTATTATATTTAGAACATGTACTGACTATTCAGTTGAGTTTTCTAGAAGGCTTGCATAGTTTGGTCTCTTAAGTATTTCTTTTTTAACAAAAATTTTACTAAGTTTTTTTGTTAACACTTTTATTACAATCTTTCTAAATGTCTTAATTAAGACTATTGGATGAATGTTATTTAAACTATATTCCTATTTTATATTCTTTGATATTGAATATACTTGCATTATCTTCCACTTTGTTAGTATTTTTTTTGTCTCTAAGCACAGATTTGCATAGGCTCTAAACACCTCTTGTACTTTCTTTTCTGCTTTTTTAATCAGAATGTAATTTATTCCTGATATTTTAGAAGCTGTTCCTGTTTTGAGCTCTTTAATTATTTTATTTTATTTTTCTTCTTTAATTTTTTTTTCAATTTTATTATACCATTTTTCTTTAATGTGATTCTATGATTTATAGATTTTCTTCCAACTTTCTAACATCTCTTCTAATTTGGTATTTCTTTTTCTAAATTGTTTCTTATAATGTTCTGCTGTAGCTTTTTTAACTAGTTTTGATTCTATTACTAGTTTTATCTCTTCTTTTGTTTATTTAATTAGTCTGTCAAATATTATTCTCTTGTAAGACTTGTTCAATAGGCTGGCTATTATTTTTCCTTAATTAGTTTTAATATTTCATATCTTTTGTCTATATTTTTTTCTATTTGTTTTTTTTGTTTTTGTTCTTATTTCTTCTTCTTTTTTTTTTGAAGAATTCTTTGCTAACTCTTTATATTCTTTATCTAGGCATTGGACCATTGTCTTTAGATTTTTGGTAATTTTGCATCTACTTTTTTGTTTATTATCTTAAGCTTTTTATTTGTTTTATTCTTTTCTTTTTTTCCTTTGAAGTGGCAACCTTGCCTATATGTTTTTTATTAAATAACATATGATTACATTATTTTTATATACAAAGTCTATTAACAAGACTACAATTAGTTATACAGACAACTTTAGTCATTGTTTATTTAAAGGCTCTACCTGCAGGTTCTTTACTAATTGCCATACCTGAAACCTGCCTATGGGTTCTTTATTTAAAGTCTCTGATTTTCAACACTATTGCATATATGTGCAACACCTACATTATCATTGTATTGACATATTAGGTTAGGGCTATCTGGTTTTTATTTATATTAAAGTACCATTCTATTGGATGTTACCCAGTATTTATAGCTCTTGATTTACTCTTGATGCAAGCTTACTAAGCTGGTACCAAGATTACTACTTAGATCTAACTTAGTATAACCTGTATTTACTAAACTGGTTTTAGTGCCAGAAGTGTTTGAATTTTAGTAAGTTCATTTCTTTTCTATAGTTTCCTTTTATGTTCATCATATTACCTGCTAGTGTGCCTTCTCTCTATTTCTGATATGTTCACTGCTTCTTTTGCATCAAGTGCCAACTCTCTATATTGGGAAACTTCTTTCTAAGAACTTCCTTATATACTGATCTTCTATTTATATGGACTTAGTCACAGAGCTTTGCATACATTTATATGCTTCTATAGATTACAAAGCTTTTGCCTCCAGCTGGAATTGAACTGTTGACCTTGTCTGTAAAGGGAGGAGCATCTAGACCACTAGGCTATAAGATTCCATTCTACTGTTTTATTCTTTTCTGCTTCTGTAACTTCTTATTCTTTTTTTGTCTTTGCATATTTAATTAATCTTTGAAGTTTTACAATAGTCTTTTCTCATTGTTAGTTTTTTTGATTATGCCTTCTGTTTATTGCTGTTTTGTAATTTTTTTCTTAGATATGTGCTTGTTTGTTGCTATTATAATTGCCTTTTCTATTAAGTCTTATACATTGTTTAATTTTTTGTATATCCTTTCTTATTTTTTATTCTTTTTTTTGAATATGTTTCAATACTTTTTTAACCTCTAATCATTTTGTAGTTCTTGTGCATAATTTTTCTATTCTTCATTTTTTTGTAATATCATAAAGATATATTGTTCTTGATTAACTCTTTCTTTTAACTTTTGTTTTACTGCTTTTTGCTATCATATGTTTAACACATATTTCTGTTATTATTATTTTGTAATCACTTTTTGTAATTTCTTTTATATCTTTAATTTCTGCTTTTTTTCTATTTGTTTAACAATTGCATTTATTGTCTAGATGGGTTTTTCTTAAAATATTTCTTTATTTTCTTCTTTTTAACATTTTTTTTTTGTTATTGAAGTTTGCATTTTTCTAATATTATTTGGTTTTTTATTCCTTTTATTCTTTTTTATTCTTTTTTCTTTGAGTATTTCTTCTTTACTCATATTTGTAATATAATTAACTGACTTTGGGATCTAATTTATTAGGCTAAGCCTTTGCATCTATTCATTTATTTCACCTTCTTCAAGCTAACTTATTTTTGCTAGACTCAAGGCTTTAAAGATTTCTCTATAGAATAGTATATTACTTAGTGTAATATAGTTTAGATTGTTTATTGGCAAGTTTTTTGCTATATGTTTTACATTGCTTAGTTCTTTTGCAGGTATTATTAAAATTTGATCCAACAATTTAGAATTTAAATATCTTTAATTTTTTTTTTTTTAATGTTAAGGTGAGTAATTGTGACCCAGAAGTTTATTGATAATCAGTCGGCATATAACTATTGTGTATAACAGTTACAGAGGCAATCATAGAAAGAGTGTACAACTAGCCACTTGTACAACTTTAGTCATTGTCTATTTAAGTAGTCTGCCTGAAGGTTCTACACTAGTTGTCATATCTAAAATCCACCTGTGGGTTCTCTATTTAAACACTCTAGTTTCTGTATCTATCTCTACCCTATCAACTACAGCCATTGCTGCAAATATACCATGGTCACTAAGTCATATTTAACTTTATACTAAGCCCATCAGAGTCTTCTGTATCCTATACTTATAGCTGGCCTAGTACTGCTCTGGCCTAGACCATCACTTGCAGTCAGGGCTAACCATTAAACCGCTATATTCTTGTAAAGTTCACAGAGACCCTGATACCTTTCTTTCCTAACTTCCATACTCCTACTTCTGGACCTACAAGACCCACAAGACTTTTCAAACTACCAATCCAGATAGCCCATTCAGCGAACCCAGTAGCTTGGTTGGTATATGCTCTTCTATATATATTGTCATCTGATTTATCTGAGGTCTTGGTAATCCTTTTTTGGGAGCTTTTGATGGTTTGGTAATACTATCTAAAGTCCATGCTACCTTTTTACTTGGGATTTCCAAGTAGGTTTCCGACTCTTCAGTTTCTTTGCTTTTTATGCCCAGTGGTCTTATCATAGGTTTGTACCAAAGTCTTATGCAACATCAGTTATTAATATTTCTCTATATAGGTGTAATGTTATACTTTGCATAAATGCCCCAAGCTCTCATTTGAGATTGTGCAACAAAGGTTACAGATACACAAATCCAACTGATTGACAGAGACAGTTATTGTAATACAGACCTTATTTTCCAAAATTTGGCATCCATGAGATTTGAACTCTAGATCTGCCACTTGGAGATTGACAACTAACCACTTCACTAGGTCGCCACACCCCATCTTTGATTTTTATTACCTGCTTCTTTAATGTAATACATAATGTTTGTATTATAGATCTAATCTATTTGATCCATGATTAGATTTCTATATTAAACTATTTCTTGTTTAAGTTATTCATATACATTCTATATTATGTTAATATCTACTAATTTATTTGTTTACTTTCTAATTAAGAATATAACTTTTTGTTGTTTGTTGTTTGTTGTTGTTAGTTAGTTATATGTCTTCTTTCTGTTTTTCAAGATCAATTCTAATTTCTCAAACTTTTGAATTTTATACTAAAAAAAGAGAATATTTGTCTTAAAACAAGTTTAGTTATTGTTAAAAATATATTTTTACTATTACACATTTATTGTAATTTATATATTCTTAAATATAAACTCTTTTTTCTTAAGAGTCCAAAGACTATTTGCTATTTTGTTTTGATCATATTTTAGGTTTTGTTTTCTGCTTTGTTTTGAAATTAGAAATCAGCAAAAAGAGTTATTTATCAGTTAATTATCTTTTAAATAATTTGTTTGGATATTTTGATTATCATTTTAAATTATTTTATAATTAATATAATAAGCAATATATTATTAAAATATTGTTTAAAATAACAAAAAAAATTTTATTAGCAAGTCAATAATTTTTTTTTCCTTAAGCAGTTATGCTAGTGCTTTATTAAGATTTTGGAATTACATTTGCAATTATATAAATATCCTTAACTACCAAGCTTAGTATCACCTAGCCACCCTAATGGTACCTAAGTGCAACCTGCTGCATTACTTCAAGCAAAAGTAAGACACTCATCTGACTACTTAAAGTCTATAATAAAAGGGTCTTCTCCCTTTCATAACAAGCTCTAAAATTGTTTTCTGTACTTCTTTTCTGATTTGTTTTTCTTTTTCTTTTGCTTTTTCTTTTCTTTTTTTTATAGCTTGCCAATTTGGTTTTTCTTTATTACTTAGTGCTTTTCTTTCTTTTCTTTTTCTTCTTTTTATTCTATCTGTTATACCTTCATTTTTCTTCTATTCATTAATCTTCTCATATCAGATTCTTTACACTTGTTCATAAAATGTATTTTAAGTCATTCTTGCAATTATATTTATAAACTGCTGTTTTGATTTTGTGCTTAGGAGCTGTCTTAATCTGTCTTGTGTTTTTTTTGAGATAAGATCTTTAATTAGTGCCTTTCTTATTTTAATTTCCTCTGCTTCTGTTTTTCCAAAAAATGCTATATATAATATATATAGAGAAACTCAAACTTTTTCTTCTTTCTTTAACCTCTTCCAAGCTGTTGCAATGATCACTTTTTGGATTCTTTTTTACAGATTTCTTTGTCTCTTACATGCTGCCAAATGTGCCTATGCTTCTTTTGTTTTATCTTGACAAACTTGGCATTCTGTCATTGTATATACCTCTGGTTTTCATTTGTTAAGTTTTTCTAGAGTTGGAAGTTTATCCATTATGCACTTTATAAATGCACTTCTTCTGGCACTACCTCTTCTTGTTGTGCAGTGTACTCCTTTAGATATCTTCAGTCTATTCCAAAAATATGTCCAATTTTAAATCATAACTTCTGTTTCTGATTCTAGGGCTCTAATTGCTTTTATTTCTGTCCATTCTGCACCTAATCTTGCATTCGTTATCAATTTATATAGCAGTCTTGCTGGTATGTCAATATGTTTGTTTTTTTACTCTAAGCAGTACTCTATCTTTTCACAACTAACTTTTTTAACCTGTATTATTTCTTTACTTGTTGCACCCTTTTTTTGCTAGATTATCGGCTTTATTATTCTATCTATCTTTATTATAGCTTTTAACTTTAACAAACTCTATCTGAATGTTCTTTGTCCTAATCAACTTTCTAATTTTCATCACCCATATTGCATTTTTCTTTTTAAGGATCTTATTTTTGCATACTTGTTCTAAACCTCTACTAATGTTTTTTATTGTTGCATTACTATCTGTATATATTCCTGCTTGCTTTTTTCTTAGTATTGTTAAAATTGCAGCCTATATTGCTACTAATTCAGCTATTGTTGATGTTTGCCATCCTTCTAAACCTAATACTAACTCTTCTTCTGGCCATTCTTGTGTTTCATCTGTTTGCACCCATTCTATGTCCATACTATTTCTGCTTTCTGTGTCTTTTTTGGTCTTTAAGGTTTGCTGTTCTATCTGTATATATTATATACTTGTTCTTGTTTCTTATTATATTTCTTTTTAAGACTTCTACTATTTCTTGACTAATGCTATCTTTTAACTTTTGTCATCTGATTATCTCTACTTCTAACTCTTCTATTATTTTTAGTCTTTTGAGTTTCTGTTCTTTTATCTTTGGTTTATTCATTTTTATTATTTCTGTTATTTAATCTATTGCTATTTTGATTTTATTGCTGCCTTTTTTTATCAATGTATTTAAAATCATATTGATTCTGTTATTTACTCTTATTCACTGTTGGAAGGTATTTTCTTGATGTTCTTCTTCTTTTGTACAACCCTTATATCTACTAATTTCAATAACTAATTCACTTTCTTTATTCTGCATTTGCCAGTATTCTATTAGTATTTTTTTCTTTTTTTTTTTAACTATCTTTTCTAGCTGACAATTGTTCTGTGCACTATGTGCTATCCATTCTTTCCTTCTTTTGTCTTCTGAGATATATTTCTATCTTATCTTCATTGCTTGAGTATTTTGTTTAATTGTTCTAAATTGTCTTTTAACTTCTCTATTTTCTGGTCTAATAAGCATTTCTTATTCTATTACTTTGAACTATTTTGCTTTTTTTCTCTTACTTGATAGACCTTGGTAACTTTTTAACTACTGCCATGTAATTAATCTTTTTTCTTTTGCATCTATCAGCTGGTTTAGATATATTAGACCTGCTTTGTTTATTCTGGTACCACTTCTTTTCTGTAACCACATATCTATAAGTTCTCTTATTTTGATTCTATATCCAAACATTGTCTATAAGTTGCTTTCTGTTCTTATGTTTATATTAAGTTTTCTTGCTTTTAGTAATGTCAGACAAGCTAAGTTACTCTTCCACTCTTTTATATTTTTTGGCATTTCTTCTATTTTTCATATATCTTCTATTAAACCCACTTTCTAACACTCTTGTATTATTCTTAATTTTGTTAATTGTTTAAGACTGTCTTGTCTGTTTAGTCTTGCTAATAGGCCACTTATTTGTTTTGATATTAATTCTTATCATAATGTTTTGCAGCTTCTAAGATCTTTGTGTTCTATTATATAATTTTTTAGTATTAATTATAGGTTACTTTTTTGCTTTGCTGAACTTATTATTGGCTAGTATATTTCGCTTATACTTCTTTCTGACATTTTTGTTAGTTGTAGCATGTAATTTAACTTTGGTATTATTACTATATTGTTTATATATGCAATCTGATTTATTGTCATTTTTTTGTGTCTAAGATCTCTTATTGTTTGGCTGATTATTCTTTTAGCTTTCTTTTTTACTAGCACTTCACTTATTCTATTATTTAGCCATATTTCTAATAAGCGAATTATCTTGTTTTTTGCTTCTTCTGCTATTTTGCTTTCTCCAAAGCTTACTTCTTTTTTCTCTTTCTTTACTTTTGTATTCATTATTAGCAGCTTTGATTTAGATCTATTTATCTCTATATCATTCATTTTGAAAAATTCTTTTGCTATTTTTAGTATTTCTATTAACTGTTTTTTACTATTTGTAATCCATGTTGTGTTATCTGCATATGCAATAGCTGCTTAGTGATACTTTGTAATGTTGCTGCATTGCATTCCTCTTTTGATTTGTTGTTCTACTGTAGATCCTAAATTTTTATCTTTTTGTATTCTTTCTAACAATAAATCATAGAAGAGTTATCATATTAATAGAGATATTACTTCTTTTTAATCTATGTCATCTTCTGCTGTTATCTCTTCTGTTAGACTATAAGCTGTAATAATTTTTAGTTATCTTTTATAAAACAGATACAAGATGTATTTTATTGTTCTTTTATGCACTTTAACCCTTTGCAGTACTAGTTCTAGACTTTTAAGTAGAACTAAATCAAATGCTTTTTTCATATCTTGCAGAAGTATTTATACTTCTTTGCCTTTTTCTTTTGCTTCTTTTATTATTATGTTGAGAATATGCACTGGTTGTTCTGTTGAGTTACTAGAAAAGTCTGCATAATTTGGTCCTTTGAGTATTTCTTTTTCTGTAAACACTTTGGCAAGTCTTCTTGTTAACACCTTTGTTACAACTTTTCTAAATGTTTCTATTAATGCTATTAGTTATATGTTGTTTAAACTATATCTCTATTTTATATCTTTAGGTATTAGATAAACTTGTCTATCTTCCATTTTATTGGTATCTTTTCTTCTTCTAAACATAGGTCTGCAAAGCTTCTAAATACTTCTTGTGTTTTCTTTTCTGCTCATTTTATTAGTATATAACTTATACCTGATATGCCTAAAGCTGTTCCTGTTTTCAGTTCTTTTAATGTTTCTTCTTATTCTTTTTCCTCAATTTCTTTTTCAACTTCTGTGTACTATTTTTTTCTAATGTCTACTTGTGGTTTATATATTTCTCTTCACTCTTTTGGCATCTCTTCTAATCTTGTATTTCTTTTCCTGAATTGTTTTTCATAGTGTTCTGCTACTCCTAGTTTGATATCTTCTGAACTTGTTATCAGAGTTGTTTTTCCTTCTGTCTGTTTAATAAATCTGTCAAGTATTATTTTCTTATAAGGCCTATTCAAGAGACTCACTATCATCTTTTCTTGATCTGTTTTGATCATTTTATATCTTTTGTCTATGTTCTCTTCTATTTGTTTTCTTTGTATTTATTTCCAGTTTTTTTTTTCTTTTTCAATAATAGCTTTTTCCAACCTTTTATATCTTCTATTTATGTGTTTGACCATTGTCTTTGTAGTTTTGGTAATTTTGCACTGATTTCCTTGTCTAGTGTCTTTAATTGTTTATTTACTTCACTTCTTTCCTCTTCTGTTACTACTTGTGTCTTTTTAGCTTTTGTATACTTAATTAATTTCTGTAACTTGACAATGTTTTCTTCTTGTTGCTGTTCCTTCTGACTTTTTTCTCTATTATCATATTAAATACTTTTTCTTGAATATGTGTTTACTTGCTGCTATAATAATAGCCTCTTCTATTACATTCTATATATTGTTTATCTTCTTTGTTTTCTTCTTCTTATCTTGTTCTTTTTTGCAAATATCTTTTATAACCTTTTTTATTTCTAACCAGTTCTGTAGCTCTTGTGCATAATTTTCTCAATCTTCTAATTTCATTTGATCATATAAATATACTGTTTTTGACTACCTCTTTTTTTTAATCTTTGTCTTGCTTTTAACTGCTATCATATGTTTGATCCATATTTCTGCTATTACTATCTTGTGGTCACTTTCTGTAATTTTTTCTACCTTTTTGATTTCTGCTTTCTATAAACTTAAAACTAAGCATCTAATATCTATATATAGTCAATTCTTGTTGCTGCTTCTCTATTTGATCATATGTATTGTCAATCTATTGAATTTATATCTTTGTATATATCTCTAAAGTTTTGTTTCTTCATTTAATTAACAATTAGCAGTCTTTTGTAGTTTGTTGTTTGTGGATATAGTCTGTCTAGAATATTGTCTATTGTATAATTAAAATTACCCATTACAATAATTTGTGTTTGTCTCTTCCTTTTTAAAATCATTTCTACAATTTTTTGTTGGATGTTTTTTCCTACTACCTTATCATTTAGTAATATGTATGCTGTGATTACAACTAATTCTAATTGTTTGAAGTATAGTATAATCTTTATCATATATTTACTTATTTTTTTAACTGCCTCTATGTGCTTTTTCTATTGTTTGTTGATTATAATTCTAATGCCTGAACTTTTCTTTTTATCTTCAGCTGCATTTGTCCAAAACCCTATATATCTTTTGTCTGTCATATATATTAAAAACTTTTCTTTTCTTTTTGTAAGATTTGTTTTCGTAATTTTTAATATTGTAATTTTCTTTTCTTCTACCTAGCCAAGCAGATTTTCCAATTTTCAATCTTTGGTCTTGAGTCTATTCACATTGTAACATGCTAGTTTTATTTCCTTTTTTCTGTCTTTTTATCTTTCTTTTAAGGATCTGTGTTTTGTCTTTGTACTTTTTAGTTTTTTTCTTTTTCTACTGCATATTTCTTCTTCTTGACAAGGAGTTTTTGCTTCTCTTCTTTCTTTAAACACCTCTCTCTCATTTTGCAAAAACTCTTTGATCTTCTTGTCTATATTTATTAGTTTAACTGTGACACTCTTAGAAGTGATCAGCTAGGTCTCTTCTTATATCTAGCTGCATTTCTTCTATTTTGTCTAGTCTATTCAAAATTTGATACAAAACATCTTCTACTTGTACTGTTCTTGCTTGATCTTGCAGAACTGCTTTGGTTTTCTTTTTCTTTAGGTCATTTTCTTTTACTTCTATATTGGCATTTTTGTTTTCTAAACATTCTTCTATATTTTGTATCTGGAGATCTAAATCTATCTCATCATATCTTTTATTTGGCTTTTCTTGCATTATGTTTTTAATTCTAGATACCTCTTGTCATTTACTATTTATTTTTGATCTTTCTTGTTTTCTTCTTCTTGATTCATTTTCTTCTTGTTTTTTCCTTCTTCTAGGATTTTTCTAACTTATTTAGTGGTTATTGTACCATATTGGTGTTGTTTGAGCTTCTTCTGCTGCTAGAGCATTTGCAAAAGTAATTATTGTAAACTTTTTTTAATTTTCATTTCTGTTGTATAGGATGTATACTGCTTTTGCATCTTTGTTCTTTAGGCATCATAACAGAAGCACTTTTGAGACTCTTCTTAGGATGTTTAATAATTTAGCTGTATGCTGTTCTTGCTTATCTCTTTGGCCATAATCTTCATTTCTAATTGTTATACATGCTAGTTTGTTATTGATGAGTAGTAGTATCCATGGAATATTTTCTTCTTTCTCTAAGCTTATTACTATTACTGCCAATGCCTTGTATTATAATCTCTTGACTTATATAATGTTCAAGTTTTTGAATTTTCTATACATATATTTAATCTCTTTTTTATTAATATTTGATAGTAGATTCTATATAGTTAACCATTTTTTTTCTTGCAATTCCTTTTTTTTGTCTTCGCCATTTTCTATTACTATACTTTTCTTTATGGCATCTTTTTCTTTTTTTCTTTTTCTTTATTTCTCTTGTTCTTTTTGGTTCTTTGTCTTTCTTTATTTGTTTTATATCTTTTTCTTCTTCTTTTAGTATTGTGTTTTTCTTAATACTCAGTTTCTTGACTTTTATTTTTATTTTCTTCTGAAATAAGTTTAAGCCATCTATCTTCTTTTTTCCTGATTCTATCCATTGTCACATCTCTGCTATGTTCATAATCAAAGTTTACTTCTATCTAATTATTCCTATTTTTGAATACTTCTTTAATTGTTTTGATGTGATGGTTATTTCCTAGGATCTACTGGACATACTTTACTCTTTCTTTTTTAGATTTATCTGGTAAAGCATATATTGGCATATTTGCCTTAAAGGATTTGTTTTTGTTGCATATTCTATTTTCTGAAAACCATCGACTATGCTCAATTGTATATGCTAGAAATGAGGTGCTGGTTTCTTCATCTGTTGGTTTTTCTTCTTGTTCTTTTAAGTCTATGTTTGTGTCCTCACTGTTTTTTCTATTTTCTGCACTTCTATTTGTTCTTTTAATATTTCAAGTCTTTGCTCATCATTTGTTCTTCTTTTTTCTTGATGTGTTATTTCTTTGTTTATATTTGTATTGTATTCAAATAAGTCTGGATTGAAGCTTATTGACTTAAGCTTTACTGCCCACTTATCAATTATTTCTTCTTTAAGTCAGCTTGTTTTTGCTATTCTTAATGTTTCTAGTATTTGACCATATACTAACATATCATATAATGTAATATGTTTTGGGTCATATATTGCTAATTCTTTAGCAATGTGCTTTATATTACTTGAGTTCTGTGTAGGAGTTTTAAGAACTTGGTTCAGAATTCTATAGTCTATATGTCTTCAATTTCTATCTTTTATTCCTCTAATATAGGATATGATATCTGTATTGCAATTTTCATTCATTGGTTTATGTTCTAATGATTGGATCAGATCTTCTTTTTTAGGCTAATCAGTATCTATAATTAAACTTTATAATATTTATTAGTATCTTGTTAGTACTATGTTACTGGTTCTATAATAGTGCTTGCTATTTCCTAATTAGACATAAGACCTATTTATTTGTTGTTATTTGTTGTTGTTACAATTATTATATGTTTTGTTTTTTGTTTTTCAGAGTAATGCTAATTCTCCAAAATTTTCCACTTTTTTGTTAAAAGTATTGCTGTTTCTTGTTAATATCTTAGTGCAGGTTCTTTTGTCTTCTAACTTTTACTATATTATATGTATTTTTTTCTGATACAGCTTTTTGTTAGTCATTCAAAAGATGTTTGCTAGTCTATTTTCTATTATTTTTGAGTTTGTTTCTTGTTTTTTTTTTGAAATCAAGGATCAGCAGGGAGAGTTATAAAGCCAATAATATATCTTTTTATAATTTATCAAAATTTTAAAATATATACTTTATATCTTTAAAAAATTATCTTATATCTTCTTTATAATAATATTATTTTTTAAATGATATTTTAGTATTTTTACTAATTATTATCTGAGATGTAACAAAATTTTCTACTATCTTTAATATATTGGCTTATTATTACTTTTTTTTAATTTTATAGCAGCCATCTAACTATCAGTTTGCTATTGTTTAAATAATTGTTTAATAATATTTGAATTAATTTTTAATTTTGACCTGTGCTATTTAGGTTTTTTCAAATGAACTTCTTGATTTCTAATTTTAATAAATTTATATAACTACAAAGATTTATTTAAAGTTTGTACTACCTAATGCCAGTTTGCATTTTATTGTATAACCTGTTATACAGATATTCTATAATCTGCCAGTTATGCTAATGTAATTATCATTACAGATATTTTATTTCAATTATTAAAAACAGTTGTTAAAATACAAATATTATATAGGTGATTATTTAAATTTTTATCATCAATAAAATTTAAGCACCCAATTTACTTTTTAGAAGATCAACAACTTATTCACTTCACTAAGTCATCACACTCTTAGATTTTACTATTTAATAAATATAATAATTATAGGCTATATTATTATTTCTAATATATCATATTTTATAAAATAAATTAAAAAGTTTATTAATAATATTAAATCTAATAACTGTTATTTTAAACTATACTTTT
>CAJVQA010000586.1:0-32197 GCA_910591915.1 Cetraspora pellucida
TTTGTAAAAACTTCAATTGAATTTCAATAAAGTTAAAGGCATGGCCTCACCGTTAATATTTAAAAAAAAAAAAAAATTGTAAATAATTTTTTTAATTAAAAATTTTTTCCAAATTTGTCTATTTTTAGCTTATAAGCAATATATATTTTTTTATAATATAAAATTAAATATTATTATAATATAATTTTTTTTTTTAACTATCTTAGGCAGGTCACCATAGGGCACATGTGGCACTCTTTTATTAAATTCTCAACTTTATGGGACCTTCTATTAGAACTCCACCTACATTTTACATTATTTTGTGTACATTTTTACAGTATTATCTATATACCACTTTTTTGTGTTCCTATTTACTCTGGAATTTCACCAGGATTATATCTAATTAGGGATTTCTTTGTTCTATTATTATCCTCAGCCTCCTAATCATCATGGCCTTCTTATGTCAGGTCTGTTGCTATTTAAGGATCTGGGTACCGAAAATCTTCATATTTTCGTAGATATCACCTGGTATGGTTAATCGACAATTATAGTTCTAACTTAGTTTGCATCTCTCGTTAGACTTGAACTGGCAACCTTGTGATTAGTGACCTGGGAGCATAACCACTTCACTATTGATCCGCAGGTCTATAATTTTTATTTTTAAATATTATCAAATAAAATTTTATTTAAATTTAAAAAATGTAAATCATAAGCATATTTTTAACAATTTTTTAAGCAAATTTGCATAGAAAAGCTTACAGATTAAAAGATAAAAAATTAAATATATAAATAATATAATTAAAATATAAAAAAAAAATTAATTTATTAATTGCTATTAATTAACTTATTATTAATTTGTTAATTTATTATTAGCTTGTTATTAGCTTATAATTAGCTTATTATTAATTTGTTAATTTATTGTTAGCTTGTTGTTAGCTTATAATTAGTTTTTTTTTTAAATATTAACGTGAGTACTTGTGATCTAGGATTTTATTGATAGTATATTTGGCTAATAGTTGTATTATAACTACAGAAGGCAACCATAGAAAAAGTATACAACTAGCCACTTGTACAACTTTGGTTATTGTCTAATTTAAGTAGTCAATCTACTAGTTGTCATACCTGAAACCTGCCTGTAGATTCCCTATTTAACTACTCTAGTTTTTGTATTCACCTACCTACCTCTGTCTACTAATGACCTCTGGCTGATGTCAGTAAAAATATGCTATGGCTACTAAGTCTTTAAAGCAGTTCACTTATATAGGAAACCTTTAACTAGTATTTGGAACCAGCTTTATTTTTCATATATTAAAACTGGTTTTAATCAGATTTAATATAAGAAAAATAAAACCAGTTTCAAACTCTACCTTTGATCTTATACTAAACCTTTCAGAATCTTCTATATTCTATTTTTATAGCTAACTCAGTATCACTATAGCTGAGACCAATACTGATAAGCAAGGCATACTAATAAACTATTATGCTTTTGTAAAGTTCATTTCAACCCTAGTATTAACTTTATAACATATTCTTACTACTTTGGTATTCAATTCAAGTTCTACCAAGCTCTTAAACCAGATAGCTCAGAAAGGCAGATAATAATCATATATCTCTGGTTTACATGTTTGCTGACATGTAACCTTTTCTTCTGAAACAGATCCTGGCAGCTTAGTTGGTTTTATTTAGTTCTTCTTCAAAAGCTGACTTTTTGTTTAGTTCACAAGTTCTAGCTTTGTTTTATAGGTCTAGTCTTTACAGTAGCACTATCAAAGATTCAAGTTATCTTTCTACTTGGGTTTTTCAAGTAGGCTTCTGTCTTCCTATCTGGTTTCTGTGATTTATATAATCTAAGAACTTATCTAGGGTTCATACTATCCAGTATCAGTTTGTGTTTCTTTGTACAATGTTGCATAAATGCTTAGACCTTCTAGTCATGCTAGTATAATACAGATTACAGGTGTCTTATCTTAACTAATTACAAAAGACAGTTAATCATAATACAAAAAGAATTGCAAATTTTTGCTATCACTGGGATTTGAACTCTAAATCTGTTACTTGAAGGTTGACAACCTATTTACTTTACTAGGTTACTACACTTCCTAGCTTATAATTAGTTTATTATTAGCTTATTATTAATTTATTAATTTATTGTTAGCTTGTTGTTAGCTTATGATTAGTTTGTTATTAGCTTATTATTAATTTGTTAATTTATTGTTAACTTATTATTAGCTTATTATTATTTTGTTATTAGCTTATTATTAAATTATTATTGATTTATATTAACTTGTTATTTATTTGTTGTTAGCTTGTAATTAGCTTATAATTAGCAGCTGGCTAAATTGTTTGTTTTATTTAGCATCTAAAGATCCAATGTTCAATTTAGAGAGTTCTGGACTAACACTATATTTTTATAAAAAATCATAGTGTTAATTGTAAAAACTTGATACATATTGTCTGATTCAACAGATAGTTTTTTATTTTGTCTAGAATGATCTAAAAATTTAACTTTTCCTATTCTTAAGCAAGAAAAGTATATCATTGTTAGATGGTTTGAGCATCTTGTTAGAATACTTATAGAAGAGTCTGAATTAATTTTTCTAACTTTTTTATCTTCTGTTAAAGGTTTATTAGTTCTGGTGTAAGAGGTTCATAGACAGAAACTGATAGTGAAGTACAGTTCTGACAATATTCTTGATAAGCATCCAACTTATCTTGATGCTTAACATATAAGCATTCTTTGCAAATATCAACAGAAGTACTAAACTGTCAATAAAGATTAGCAATAGCAAGCCAATAGTCAAATTCTAGATGGCTAATAGCAAAAGACTTAGCCAAGATTTGTTAAAAAAGTTGCTCTTTTTTTTCATTAAGTACAGCTTGTTTAGCTTGTAAGATAAGGTTTATTTCTTTATATGTTTATGATTAATTAATCTGATTATTTACTTGAGATTCTAATGCTTTAGTAATAATAAAGTTTGTTTCTTGCAAATAAACTTTAGCAAAATAGAAAACATGTGTTTGGTTCATTTTATGCTAAGATCTAACACTTTTGGTTAACTTAGTATAGTGTTTAATTCAGATTTACAAATTATAGTTAGGGTTGTAGAAGACATCTGTACTGGCTTATAAGCATATAAATATTTGAGTTTACAAAACCATAGTTTCTTTGTAATACTTTTTAAATTATACATTTTGTTTTTGAATTCAACATGGTTGCATAATTTGTATTTAACCAAGATTTCATATCCATCACCTTAGGTATAGTAGTACTGGCTTCTAAAATCATCATGGTCAAAACTTTAGTAGAAGTTAGTATAGCAACTTTTATAAACAAGAACTTTATCTAATTCTTGTAAGGTTTCTGGTCTTTGAAGGTTCTTGCAATAGCAGCAATAATAGATATAACAATTGCTATAGTAGTATTGTTTTTGGGCTTCAACTTTATTAGAATTGCATCATATTGATAAGTCTAATTCTGGTACTTAAGAGAAGCTAAGAGACAATTAACAGCAATATATTCTATTGAGTTGCATTCATAACAAACATTTTGAAACATTGTCAATAAAGGTGTTTAAAGCTTTGGCAATTTTTGCAAGTTCCTCTTTAAGGGGCTTGTAATTGATAATAAACAGCAATATGTTCTTTATAATGACATTGATTGCAAGTATTTTAAAAGTAGTTAGTAAAGAAGTAATTAGAGGATTTACAGTTGCTATATATACAAGATGAGGCAGTTTGGGTTTATCATTAAGATTAGTAAATAGTCTATTCTTCATTGTCTATTTCTGAGATAAGTTAAGCAATGTATGCTTTATGAAGAATAAAAAAATCTTGCTTATAGAGGTTAAGCTATTTTGGGTCTGTTATTGTTGGTTAGGCAGATAAGACATAGTTACTTTCATAAGTTATTGGTACTAAAACCTTTTTGTTATTTTATTTAAACAAATAATAATTATTGTTTTAGTTATAACTGGTACCAACTTTTTGAACTAGTCATTATCAAAAAGAAAAGAATAAGAAGTAGCAGAAACAACTTTAATAGTAATTAGGATAGTCATTCCTTTAATTTCTATAGGAAGATCTTTAATAATTTCTAGAGGATATATAGAAATACCAGTTGCTATAACAATTAGACTAGTAAAGGCTTATTCAATTTTGAGTTCTAATTCTTTGACAGTCTGATAAGCAATCATACTAATAGCAGTATTACTATTGATAATAACTTGGTAGAGTCTGTTTCTAAGTCAAATGTTACATTTTATAGAAATAGTATGGGTAGATGATTGAACTAGATTAGCATTTTTAGCTTCTTTATACAGATATATGAATATAGTTGTACAAATAAAAAGGTTGTTAAGAAACTGTTTCTATTTATTTGGTGTTGTAATAGGAGTAATAGAAGAAGTATTTTCATATATAAGGTAGTTAACATCTCTATAATAAGGTGAGGATAAGCAAAAGCTAGTTCTTCTTCTATCACTATTATAGGAGTTTGAGTATCTGCTTCTTTCTTTAGAGTTTTCTTTTTTTCTAAAAAGGTTTTAATAATAGGATCTGTCACAATTTTAAGAATAAGATCTTTGATTACATTTACCATTTCTTTTATAATTATCTCTTTAGTTAGATTATTGTTTAGCTTGTTTGGTTTTATATTTAGCAATAAAACATTCTGTATGTTCACAGTAGTAACAATGGTATGAATCTTTAGCTTAAGGTCTGTTAGCATTAGATGTAGCTATATAGTTAGCAGGTTGAGGTTGGAGTGGTTGCTGTTGCTATGCTAAGTTAATACTTAGTTTGACAATCTGGTCTATTAGCAGTTTAATAGCTTGGTCTGTTTTTGTAGTAATATTAGTAATCATTGCATATCTAGTTTCTTATTATTTTGCAGTAATAATAGCAACATTTAAGTTAGCAGGTTTACTAGCTTGCATATTAATAGAAAATTCAGAATATAGTCTTTGTATAAATAGTTGTTTAGTGGTGTTAGCAAAGAAGTCATTACTAGAATTAACTTGTCTTTTCAATTGTCTAAAACAATTAATATATGCATCTACTGTGTCTGAGCCTTGTTTGATATCAAAAAGCTGTTTTTGCTAAATAGCTTTTTGTTTAAGTAAGCTCTAAAAAGATGTTTAAAGCTTCTGTTTTAGTTAGCATTATCATCAAAAGCATTTGGAGCAGGATAAAAACTTTGCTACCAATCTAATGCAATTTCTTTTAAGTATACAGAAGTAAGCTTTAATTTTCAAGCAGCATTCTATTTGTTAGCAATAGTGGCTTTTTGAAAATCTTTAAGCTATTGTTTTGAGTCTTGAGTTCTATTATTATAAAAGAAATTAGCTTTCAGAAGAGCTTATTTACTTCTATTTAAAGCAGTAATAAGATTGGTTATAGCTTGTATAGCATCTTGTAAAGTTTGTTTTACCATGTTAACAAGTAAATTAGAAAGATTATCTAGAATAGGTAGAAGTAAAGAAAGAAGTTAAGGTTGAGGAAGGATAAGTTAAGTCTAAGCAACAATAGATTGAGATTAAATAACAATAGGCTGAGGTTAAGATTAAATAGGTTAAAGTTAGACAGTAATAGGTTAGAGTTGAGAAAGAGCAAATTGAGATAGAGGTAAAAGAGAAGAACTATTTTCAAGAGTTTGTTGTTGCAATGAGTTAGTAGGAGTATAATGTAAGCTATAGGTTTTTGTAAGATCTACAGAAGCAATAATATATTCATCTGTTTCTAAATTGTTAGTAGTTAATAGAAGGATTTGTAAAGTTTAATCAGGAATGTAATGACTTTTAAAAAGTTCAGTATATGTAACTAATTTACTATAAGAAGCTAAACTATTTTCTGAATTGCATAAGAAGAAAATATTATTGGTAAAATTAATATCAGTAGTAGGTAGTAGAATAAGAATTTCTAGATTTTCAAGATTTTGACAAAATTTTCTTGGTTCTTCAAAACTAAAACTTAGAAAAGTGTTGAGGTAAAGATCAAAAGCATTTTGGTATTCAAAAGGTAAGATAGAAAGTTAAATAAGATTGGTATATCTTTTAACTAAAGTTAAAGTAATTGTTCTAGAATTACTAATATCTTGTTGGTATCAACAACTAAAAATAATATTTTTAATACAAGGGCAAAATGTAATTTAATTTGAATATAGACTAGTAAGGATGGTAAAGTCATTCTAAGTTTAAGAGGAATAATGTTAAGCTGCAAAGTTGGTTCTGTACCAAGTCCAAAATTGTTTAAAAGGTGAGCAAAGGCTAGTATATCAAGGAAAATAATACTGAAGACAAAATAAATCTGGATGTTATACTTGAAATACATCTATTGCAAAATGAAATCCAGTTAGATGTATTTGTTGGTAGCTTTGAATGTTCTTGTTGTAGAGTTTAGTAGCAGTATGAACTATAAAAAAAGAAGTGTATATATGTTTAGAACTCTGTTAAGATAACTAATACTTATCTGGGTTTTTTGTCAAAATAACTTTTATAATATGTCTAGGATGATATGTTTTCTCTAAAAATTTAACCTTTTTAGCAGAAGTCACCAAATATTATAGGTAAGAGTCTTCTTAATTTTTATACTATAATGATAACACAGTACAGAGAATTTCTTATAGGTATATGTAGTGTCTAAAAGAGAAGTATAGCTTCTGTTAAACATTATCAAAAAATTATACCCTTCTTTAAAGCAGTTCAAAAAAGGTAATGCAATACTGGTAACTTTATTTTATTTTACTAAGAGGAGATAAACCTTATCTGTAAGAATTACTTTAAAGAAAGAGTATCAATACAGTTTATAATTAAAAGTTGTTTATTAAAATAATAATAAGAAGAACTAATCTTAGATTTCTGTTCCTAAAGAATTCTAAGATGTATTTACAATATTAAAGAGAGAAGAAATGTTTGTTACTTAATTATATTTAGGAAATTTAATAGGTTTATATATTTATAAACTAAGTAGCTAAATAGCCAAATGATTAAGTGACTAAGCATCTAAGTAACTAAGTACTAAGTGACTAAGCAACTAAGTAATTACTAAGTAACTAGAAGATTCTAGCAACTAATGACTAATAATTACTAAGTGACTAAGTAATTAGGTGACTAAATGATTACTAAGCAACTAAAAAGTTCTAGCAACTACTAATAATAATATAATAATAAAATAACTAATACTAAATAATAATAATGAAATAATAATAATAAATAATAATAAGAGGTGTGAGTTCCATAGCTTAGCGGTTAAGCTCTTATACCCTCCATAGTCAAGGTCAATGGTTCAAGTCTGGCTGGAGGCAAAATTGAAAGATTTTAGCTTTTGTAATCTCATAAGAAGCCTGTAATTGAATGCAAAGCTCTGTGATTAAGTCCAAGTATAGTACAATAATAAAAATAGGAATTTCCAAAAGGAGACCCAATCGTGGAATGCAGGCACTATGTGTAACAAGCAGTTGTTACAGAAGGTTACGGTTATGAAAAGATTGCGCATGTAAGTTCTTTAGGCTAGGGCAGCACTAACATCCTTATATCTCCTAATATAGACAGTACCAACATCCCTATATCCAACTTGTGGGATACTTGCTTAGAAGGATAATCAACAGATTGTGCAAATAAGTCTTAATTAGGATTCCAGAAGAGAATTTGATTGGGAGAATATTCTGAAAGTAACTAAGACTGAAATGGTAAGAGAAGTAGTGAACATGAGAACCGACTGTGATAAAGGATTGGTCTAACCAAAATTGAAAGCACCTCTGGCACAGCTGAATAATCTAACTATAGAAGGAAAAAATCTTGGAGGTTGGCATATAACTTTCTTGTGCAATGTAAAAGTACCAAATCAGGTTCCTGGTCATACCTATATGAAAGTCTATGATGAACAAGACTGGAATCAACCAACCAATGTGAGATAAGATCTGCAAGATAGTATGGCATCACTAGAGTTGATGTAACTCGCTGAGGCATAATCAGAATTGCCCTGCAGGTATTATTAAATAAGCTGGGAGCTTGCTATATATGGTAGTATGGTATCACTAGAGTCAGAAGAACTCTCTAGATATAACCAGAATTGTTCTGTTTGTAAGTACAACAAGTCTTAGTTTCCATCATAGAAGAGAGCACCATGTTGGAGGTTAAATGCAATGTTGAGTTACTGTATGATGTTAAGACCTAGGGCATCTGCAGGAATGGCAGCAGCAGACCTGACTTAAGATACGGATTGGTCAAAAGACCAATAGTAGTAGCAGATCTGGCTTGAGATACAGGTTCTTTACAGATCCTGATCCATTATTGAAACATCTTAGGCAAATCAATAATAGGCATACCAAAGATAGGAAAATCATAAAGATCAAACATACCTGAGTAGAACCAATTTGGGAGTGATACAGTGACAAAAAGATAAGAAATGTAGGAAACAAGATAATACTAGATATAGTTAGATTAAGAGGCAGAAGAAACAAAACCAGGTAAAATATATGAGTGAAACATATAGATACGATTTATAGAAGACAATACCCCTGGCATTTAGGATACCATATTAAGTTCAGTAGATACTCTTGTCTGTGTAGTGGTTTAATAGTATGCTCTGACCACAAGTAATTGTTAAGATAACTGTGTGCAGGCATGCAGCGGACATGCATTTAGGTGTCATATGGGTAACCAGGTGAAGTCAGTGGTGTAAAATTAGATTGTATATAGTATTAGTAATAATTGATCCTAAAATGTAACTGTAAAATTTGTACTATATCAAATTAAAACTAATAAACCAACTGGCATTGTTACCAAAGTTTAAAAAAAAAAAATAAAATAAAAAATAAATAATAATAATAATGCAACTCTCTCTGTTAATTCTTAATTTCTAAACAAAGCCAAATAAACATAAAGAAAAAACACAAAAATGGCCTAATACATAAACCTTATTTTAGACTTTAAGAAAAAAGACTCAGCATACAAAATACAACTATTTTGCTTTAATAACAATATAAGTAAAGTTCTGTTAAACAAAAGCTCTTACTAGTTTTTTAAATTTTTAAAAATTTTTTCAGAAAAATTAAGAAACAGTACTAGATCTTAAAAAACAAAATTAGAACACATAACTAGTTATTAGCATAAACAAAATAACATATTACATTATACCAAACAACAAATAGTAACAACAAATAGCTCTATTAAAAAATAACAGATAAGTATAGCATATGAAATAAGCAAATAGAGAAACAACAAAATAGTCTAGAAATAGAAATACAAACTAGATTAGGACTACTATATAGTACAAATCTAATTTAACATATTAAGGGTTTTGGTAATAGAAATAGAAGATATATAGATAGTAAAATATTAGATGCAGTTCTGACAAAACCTATAAGAAATTCTGATAATCTAGAGTATATAGCAAAAGATCTGGTAAATTATAATCCAAAAAACATCATAGCAAATGATTTACTTTTGTATGACCAAATACTAGAGGTACTCAGAATGCAAAAGTATATACAGTTTCACATAGTACTATAGAAGAATAAACAAAAAAACTTGCATCTATAAATATAATTCATGGGTTATTCAGATATCAAATAAACATAAATAAGAAAGGAACATCAAGAAAAGAAACAAAGCCAGAAGAAATGAAAGTGGCAAAAAATGTCAATTAAGTAGAAATGCTTGTATATACAAAAGAAAAATACCAAGAATATAAAAATGAAAGAGAAGAAACAAATCAAGATTTAAAAGATGTTATAAAACAAATAGAAGAACTAAGCATCTCAACTACAAATCAACATAATCTCAAAGACTTCAAAACTGACTACAAGAAAACTGCTAATGAAAACAATGGAATATGAAGGTGGTAATTGAAAGAAAGGAAATAAAAATGACCAAGAAGAGTCAACAGATAACAGAATACATGATCTTAAAAAAAATATCAAAAATATAGATAGAAGAATAGCAAAACTAAAAGCAGAAGAAAAAAAGCAAGAAACTTTAGAATTGCAGATACAATAGAGCAAAGTCAGTAGTTACCAAAAAACTGTAAATGTGATAGAAGTAAATCCTTTAAAGCAAACATGCCAATATATATAGTGCTAGATAAAAACAAAGAAAAAAGAATTAAATATGCATAGTAGATTTTTTGAAGAAATTATCATATTAAATTAATTTAAGAACTTTTCAAAAAAAAAAAATAGTTGAGTAGAAGTAAACTTTGACTATAAATTTAGCAGAGATACAGCAATAAAGAGAATTAAAGAAAAAGAAAGTAAATGGTTTAAAATCATCTCAGAAGAATCTAAAAATCAAGAAAAGAAGCAGAAGCAGCAAGTACTAAGAAGCAAGGAAAAAAAAGTAAAAGAATCTAAAAATGTTATTAGACAAAGAAAAGAAGAAATAATAAAAACAGTCATGCAACAGAAGATGAGATAGAAGCAGAGTTATATTTAACAATATGAAATTTATCAGTTAATATTAATATAAAAGAAATAGACCATATGTGCAAAAGTATTAAAGAAGCTCATATAAAATACATCAAAAGGTCTAAATATAAAGTATTAGCAGTAATTAAGATGAGAAAAATAAATAAAAAAAATATTTCATGGTTACTGCCAATAGGAATGCACAAATTTGCAAAAGTAACAATAGGAGAAAAAAACTATAATCAGCATAATATACAAAATCAATTTACAATCTGATTAGTAGAGCTTCCAAGAAATGTATCAGAAGTATTGTTATTACAATTCTTAAAGAAAAAGAATGTAAAGTCAGTATATATACCATCTAATAGAAATAGAAATTAAAGAAGATCAGCTACAATTACATTCACATCAGCAGAGAAAATGGAAGCAGCACAAACAAAACTGATACAATTTAACAACTACTTACTCTTTTGACAAGATTACAAAAAAGGAAATGAAAAATACAAATACAAAAGTATAGAAGAAAAATATATTAATGAGAATGATATTAGTAAAGAGTTAGATATAGAAGCTGATAAAAATGTTAACTATGATGAAAGATGAAAAAAAAATAACAAATATTGCAATAATTACAAGAGAAACCAAAGTGAAAATAAAAAGACACAACTGCAAATACATAGTCTTCTTTAAAAAATATTAAAAAGATTAGAAAGATTAAAAATACAACAAAGCCAGACAGCTTTGGCTGATCACTTCTGAGGGCATACCAGTTGAATTAATGAACTTAGATAAAAAGATCTAAGATTTTTTGCAAGGTGAATGAAGAGTTTTTGAAAAGTAAAAAGAAGAAATATCTCCTAGTCTAAAAAAAAAAAAAGCAGAAAAAGAAAAGAAAAGCAGAAAATAAAGCAACAATATAGAAAAAGTTAAAAGAAAAATAAAAAGAAGAAAAGAAAAAAATCAAAGTAGCATGCCACAATGTTAATAGACTGAAAACCAAAGGTTAGAAGTTAAAGAACTTGCTTAGTTGAACAGAAGAAGAAAAAATTACAATATTGGGAATTACTGAAACAAATTTTATAAAAAAAAAAGAAAAATTTTTAACACATACAGCAAATAAAAGATATATAGGGTTTTGGGCAAGTGCAACAAAAAATAAAAAGAAAGGTTTAAATATTGGAATTATGGTCAATGAACAATGGGAGAAGCATATAAATGCAGTCAAAAAAATAAGTGAATATATAATAAAGATTACACTATACTTTAAACAATTGGAGTTAGTAGTAATTGCAATCTATATGCTACCAAATGATAAGGTAACAGCAAAAAACATTCAGCAAAAAATTATAAAAACAATCACAAAAAAGAAAAGACAAATACAAATTATTATAATGGGTGATTTTAATCATACAGTAAACAATATTTTAGACAAACAACATTCACAAATGATAAACTACAAAAGGCTGCCAATCTTTCATTAGATAAAAAATCAAGGCTTCAAAGATACATATAGAGACATAAACCCAACAAGTCAACAATATACATAGTCAAATAGAGAAGTAGCAACAAGAATTAATTATATATGGATATCAGAGAGATTGGCCTTAAGATTACAAAAAGCAAAAATTAAAGAAATAGAAGAGATTACAGAAAGTAACTACAAAATAGTAATAGCAGAAGTATAAATAAAGCATTTAGTAGCAGAGAAAAGCAAAACAGAGATAAAAAGAAAAAACAGACAAGAACTATATATTTGTATAAACAAGCAAAAGCAGAAGACTGGAAAAATTATATGCAGGAATTACAAAACTGATTAAAAAAATAAGATGTTAGAAGACATTTGCAAAAAAGAGCAAGATAAAGAAAAAAAGGCAGAGAAAATAAACAACATATGGGATATAATAGAAGAAGCAATCATTATAGCAGCAAGTAAGCATATACCAAAGAAAAAAGTATATAACATAACAACAAATAGAAGAAAAAGTCCAAGAGAACAACAATAAGAAGGAAGTATTATTAAGCTCCAAAAACTAATAAAACAGATGAAATCAAAAAGAACTCAAACAGTAAAAAAAGAAGAAAGAAGTAAAGTAAATAAACAGTTAAGAACACTAGGCAAGAAAATTAGTGCAAAACTTTTATGATTACAAAGACAATGGTCAAATGCATGGATAGAAGACATGATGGGTTAGAAAAAGCTATTAGTAGAAAGAAAAAAAAAAGACTAGGAATGAATATAAAGTAAATAAATAAAAGAAAATATAGATAAAAGATGCAAAATAATTAGAACAGACCAGAGAAAGATAATAGCAAGTCTTTTAAATAAGCCTTATAAGAAAATATTACTTGACAGATTCATCAAACAAGTAGAAGAAGAAACAAATTTGCTAACAAGCCCAGAAGATGTTAGAGTAGAAGTAGCAAAACATAATAAAAAACAATTTAAAAAAAAAAATACAAAATTAAAAGAAATGTTAAAAAAGTAGAAAGAAATATATAAATCATGAAAAAACATAGTATACAGAAGTTGAAAGAGAAATTGAGAAAAAAAAATAAAAAGAAACATTAAGAGAACTAAAGACAGAAATAGTTTCAGGCATATTGAGTATAAGTTATATTCTAATAAAGCAAGCAGAAAAAAAAACTCAAGAAGTATTTAGAGGCTTTGCAGATCTATGTCTAGAAGAAGGAAAGATATCAACTAAATGGAAGATAGTACAAGTTTACTCAATACCTAAAGATATTGAATAGAGATATAGTTTAAATAACATATGACCGATAGTACTAATAGAAATGTTTAAGAAAGTTGTAACAAAGGTGGTAACAAGAAGGCTTGCCAAAGTGTTTACAGAAAAAGAAATACTTAAAGGATCAAATTATGTAGGCCTTCCAGGCAACTTAACAGAACAACCAGTACACATTCTTAACATGATAATGGAAGAAGCAAAAGAGAAGAATAAAGAAGCATGAATACTTTTGCAAAATATAAAAAAAAGCATTTAACTTAGTTTTACTTAAGAGTCTAGAACTAGCATTACAAAGGGTTAAAGTATTTAAAAGAACAATAAAATACATTCTGGATTTGTTTTATGAGAGACAACTAAAAATTATCACAGCTTACAACCTAACAGAAGAGATAACAACAGGAGATAACATAGATTAAGAAGAAATAATATCCCTATTAATATGAAGAATTTTCTATGATCTATTGTTAGAGAGAATACAAGAAGATAAAAATTTAGAATATATAGTAGAACAACAGATCAAAAGAGGAATGCAATGCAGCAATATTACAAAGTACCACCAAGTAGCCATTACATATACAGATAATACAACATGGATTGCAAATAGTAAAAAACAGCTAATAGAGATATTAAAAATAGCAGAAAAGTTTTTTAAGATGAATAATATAGAGATAAATGGATCTAAATCAAAGCTGTTAATAATGAATATGAAAATAAATAAAAAAGAAAAAGAAGTGATTTTTGAAGAAAGCAAGATAACAGAAGAAGCAAAAAACAAGATAGTTTGCTTATTAGGAATATGGCTAAATAATAGAATAAGTGAAGTACTAGTAAAAAAGAAAACTAAAGAAATAATTAATCAAACAATAAGAGATCTTAGATATAAAAAGATGACAATGAGTCAAATCATATATATAAACAATATGGTAATAATACCAAAATTAAGTTATATGCTACAGCTAACAAAAATGTCAGAAAGAAGTATAGGTAAAATATATTAACCAATAATAAGTTTAGCAAAACAAAAAAGCAACCTACAAAGAATATTAAAAAACTACATAATGAAACACAAAGATCTTGGAAGCTGTAGAATACTATGATAAAAATTAACAACAAAACAAATAAGTAACTTACTAACAAGACTAAACAGACAAGATAGCCTTGGACAGTTAACAAAACTAAGAATAACACAAGGCTGCCAGAGAGCAAGTTTAACAGAAGATATATAGAAAATAGAGAAGTTACCAGAAAATATAGAAGGTTGAAAAAATAACTTAGCTTGTCTGATGTTGATAAAAGTAAGAAAGCTTAATATAAATATAAGAACAGAAGGCAATTTATAGACAATGTTTGGATATGGAATTAATATAAAAGAATTCATAAATATGCAATTACAAAAAAGAAGTGATACTAGAATAAATGAAGCTGGCCTAATATATCTAAACCAGCTAATAGATACAAAAAAAGAGAAATTAATCATATAACAGCAGCTAAAAAGCTATCAAGGTTTATTGAGTAAGAAGAAAAAGGCAAAATGGTTTAAAGCAATAGAATTAGAGATGCTTATTAGACCAGAAAATAAAGAAGTTAAAAGACAATTTAGAACAATTAGACAAAACATTCAAGCAATGCAGATAAAATAGAAGTATATCTTGAATGACAAATGAAGAAAAGAATGAGTAGTACATAGTATACAAAATAGTTGACAATTAGAAAAGATAGTCAAGAAGAAAAAAAAAATACTAGTAGAATATTGGCAAATGCAAAATAAAGAAAGTGAATTAGCTATTGAAATTAGCAGATATAAGGGTTGTACAAGAGAAGAAAAATACCAAGAAGATAGCTGTCAACAGTGAATAAGAGTAAATAACAGAATTAATGTGATTTCAGATGTACTGATAAAAAAAAGCAGCAACAAGATTAAGATAGTGATAGATCAAATAACAAAAATAATAAAGACAAACAATCTAATAATAGAATAACAGAAATTCAAAAAACTAAAAATAATTAAAGAGCCAGAAATAGAGATAATTAGACAACAAAAGTTAAAAAACAGCATTAGTCAAGAAATAGTAGAGATTTTAGAAAGGAATGTAGTGAGA
Organism: Cetraspora pellucida; assembly: GCA_910591915.1. Classification (NCBI taxonomy): domain Eukaryota; kingdom Fungi; phylum Glomeromycota; class Glomeromycetes; order Diversisporales; family Gigasporaceae; genus Cetraspora; species Cetraspora pellucida. The sequence goes on from CAJVQA010000586.1 coordinate 15,228, forward strand.
AACAAGAACAAGTATATAAGATACACAGATAGAGCAGCAAATATAAAGACTAAAGAAGATACAAGAAGCAGAAATAGTATAGGCATAAAGTGGGTGCAAACAGACAAAACACAAGAATAGCCAAAAAAAGAAATAGCATTTGGTCTAGAAGAATAGCAAACATTAACAATAGCTAAGTTAGTAGCAATATAGGTTGCAATTTTAATGATACCAAGAGAGAAGCAAGTAGAAATATATACAGATAGCAATGCAGCAATAAGGAACATTAGTAGAGAGTTAGAACAAATATGCAAAGACAAGATCCTAAAAAAGAAAAATGCAATATGGATAATAAAAATTAGAAAGCTTATTATAACAAAGAACATTCAGATAGAGTTTGTTAAAGTTAAGAGTCACAGTAAAAATAAATGAAATAATAAAGCTGATAGTCTAGCAAAAAAAGTTGCAATAAGTAAAAAGATAATACAGATTGAAAAAGTTAGTTATAAAGAAATAGAGTACTGCTTAGAGTGAAAAAACAAACATAATGATATACTAGCAAGACTGCTTTGCAAATTAATAATGAATGCAAGATTAGGAGCAAAATGAAAAGAAATGAAAGCAATTAGGGGATTAGAACCAGAAATAAAAGTTATGATCTATAATTAGATATATTTTTGGAATAGACTAAAGATATATAAGAGAGTACACTACACAACAAGAAGAAATAGTGCTAGAAAAAACATATTTATAAAGTGCATAATAGATAAACTTCTAACCTTAGAAGAATTTAATAAAAGAAAATCAGATGTATACATAACAATAGAGTGTCAAGTATGTTAAGATAAAACAAAAGAAATACAGACACATTTGGCAACATATAAAGAACAAAGGAATTTGTAAAAAAGAATCTAAAAAGTAATTATCATAACAGCCTAGAAGAGGTTAAAAGAAGAAAAAAAAGTTTGAGTTCTCTTATATGTATTATACATAGTGCTCTTTAGAAAAACAGAAGAAGAGGAAATTAAAACAAGAAAGACATTAATTAAAGGTCTTATTCCAAAAGAAATGCAAGACAGATTAAGCCAGCTTCTAAGTACAAGATCAAGGTAGCAGTTTATAAATATAATAGCAAGAATAATCTGGGACATATTCTATAAACAAGTTTGAAGAACCCAATGTGAAAAGATCAATGAATAAGAAAAAAATAAAAGAATAACAAATAAGATAAAAAGAAGAAAAAAAAGTAAGAAAAGTACTAACTAAAAAAAACAAAACTAAATCAGCAAGTAATAGAGAAAAAAAAAGAGAAAGCAAAAGCAAAAGAAAAACAAATCAGAAAAGAAATACAGAAAACAATTTTAGAGCTTATTATGAAAGGAAAAAGACCCTTTTATTATAGACTTTAAGTAGTTGGATGAGCAACTTACTTCTGCTTGAAGTCATGTAGCAGGTTGCACTTAGGTACTATTAGAGTAGCCAGATAATGCTAGGCTTAGTTGTTAAGAATATTTGTATAATTGCAAATATAATTTCAAAATCTTAATAAAGCACTAGCATGACTGCTTAAAGGAAAAAAAATAAAAATAAAAATAAATAATAATAATAAAAATAATAAAATAATAATAATTTATTTTATAACAATATATTTATTTATATTAATTTTTTATTAAATAATATTAAATTTAAAATTTTATATTTAATTTTAATTGATTCAAATAATGTAATACTAATATATATTTCTTAATTTGTAAGCTTTTCCAGACAAATTTGTCTAAAAAATTATTAAAAATATGCTTATAATCTATATTTTTTAAATTTTAAAATATTTAAATAAAATTTTATATAATAATATTTGAAAATAAAAATTATATTATAGTAATATTTAATTTTATATTATAAAAAAAAAATTATATATTACTTATAAGCTAAAAATAGACAAATTTTAAAAAAATTTTTAATCAAAAAAATTATTTATAAATTTTTGGCAAACTTTTTAAATATTAATTTTAAGTCTATAGTTCTTAATATAATATTTTAATTTATATAAAGAATGATAATTTTTATTAGTAACACTTTTTCAATTTACTTATAAAATTTTAAACTTGTACAAAATATAAATTTTTTTTTAGTTTCAGAAACATATGAAATTTTAAAAAATCTTGAAAAATTCTTAATAGTAAAAAGTTTTAAATATAATCTTTAAAATTTTAATACATAAAAGTTTATTAATATTTTGAAAAAAGTTTTATAATAAAGTTTATAAAATATATTTTTAAAAATATATTTTATAAGCAAAGTATACCTTATATTATTAATAAATTATTATTTTATTTAAAAAATACTAAATACAATTTAATTTTCTAGGAAAATTTGCCTGGAATACAGTTTAAGAAATATATTAGGCACTAAATTTTTTAATTTATATATAAATTAAACAAAGACTAAACTGTTTTTATACTGTTAAGGATAAAACTAAAAAGAAAATCTTTTAGAAATGTAGTTTAAATTATAAACTATTAATTTTAAGTTATAACATTTTTAAAACATAATTCAAAACTGAATATGTTAAGCTGTCCCGCACTGTATAAAAATTATACTAGAATAGTTATTATATACTGTATAACAGTTTAGCAGTTAGTTAACAATTTTTAAATTTAGAGTTTGGTTAACTACTGTATTTGTATAAATTATACTAAGTAAGCTTTTACGTATACTGTATGATACGTACGTGTAGGTAGATTTTGTTTATCGTTATATTTTTTATTACTGTATACAGAATTTTAGATGCAATGATGCATAATGTTTTAAATATACGTATATTAATTCTATCTATTTTAGGGCTTAAAAACAACATTTATTAAAATTTTAAGTAATGTTTACAATGCAGTTTAATAATACATTGTCATAAAATTTTATTTATTTTTATATTTAAATGCTAACTAAAGAGTTTATAAGTTACTATATATGATATTGTGATCACAATGTTTACTAGGGAGAATAATTAAAAATAAAATTAACATTAGCATTAGGTTTGATTAACATGAATGTTAAGTATATAATAATAATTGACATACATAGAGTTCTTCTTAGTAAGTCGTACGTAATTATGCATTTTAAAAACACAAGGCATTTTCATGTTACATCTGAACTTGCAATTTGATTTGATTCATATATTCATATGGCTAGAATCATGCAAGTAAATGCCAATTTAAACACATGGAAAAAGATAAATATTGTTTAAAACAATGTGAAAAATGTAACCCGAATAAAGTGGTCTTTGGTCCTATAGAACCTGGTCATGTCGATTTCTTAGGCGCAGAACTAAGTCTATACAAGAACTAATGGTAGTAATATTTTTTGTCGTCAAAAATCTTAAAGGTCATATTGTTTTTAAGGGACGGTTTTAAGCATATTCAATCGCGATTTTTTGTTTTTTTATCGACATTGATATATATAAAATCGGATTAACGTTAACTGATGACCAGTTTTAAGACATTTTTTGTTATTGATGATCTGATTGGTGGTGTTCAGCCAGAATCTACGATCGTTGAATTATGGAAGTTATAATAAGTTAAATTCTGATTATTTATAGTTAACTGTACAATGTTTTTATAGAATGTGCTGTGTGGCTCATCAACTCTATTGACGTCCAGTATCGACGGTTTATAGTTAACGATATTTTATTAAAGTTTTTTTTTTTTTTTCTTGAAAAAAAAAGCAAAAAAAAAAACAAGAATAATAATAACTTCTGAATAACGGTTGATATCATTTCCTGTTCTGTAACAAACTTACCGAAATTTCAATTTCTTTTGAAAAAAAAAACTTATAGTAAGATCTATAAGTCATTATCACTAACACATACTTGAATCGGTCTTTAATATATGTTCATACACATACATTTTTACAAGAATGAAAGTTGATTCTTCTGTCAAGAAATATTGCAGACAGCGCCAAGGTGTACCCTCACGTACTCAACATAACGTTCAAAATGCAACAACTCCTCTGGTGAATGATATTGGCTCTTCAGTATTGACTCAAAGGTCAAATACCTTAACACTACCAAATCCATTATTGTTGAATCAACCACATGCAACACTCTTTTCTCTCCCTTCTGAATTAATTACTAGAATTTCGTTCTATTTAACTTTACCTGACTACTCACGTACATCACGTACTTGCAAGTCTTTGCATACACATTTTCAAAAGGAGTTGATTTTATTTCTCCGGCACGTTTATGGACTTTCAGTTAAATCTGGGTCATTAATTCTTTTTGCTTATGGTGCTCACCTCCAGTATCGAGCACCACGGTTACTTGATCGTATTATGGATGAATTTTTTGTAGACGTTGGCGATAATCTTAACGTTGGCACATCTAATTCTAAAAATTCAATCTCTTTACGTCAGGCAAATTCTCGATGGCCGACATATTGGTCAGTTTTATATTCGCTTGATAAAGCACCATCCTTAGATCCACCACAAAATTATACTGCTTCAGCATTATCATCATGCTGTTCAGATCACAATGTGGACAATTACCACCTTCAATCACATCAGAACATATCGTGTTATTGTTCTGAGTCAACGGTTAGTCTGAACCCCAAGCTACAATTTCTTGAAAAGTATGCTTCAAGAATGAATGCCAAATTTGCGAATCGACTTGGTAGAGGAAGTGAAAGACATTGTAGTCATGGGCGTCGTAACGAATGGTTTCTTTCAGATGTTCGACAAAAAAAAACCTATAGGATGTTAATCATGCAAAATATTAAATATGGTGATGTCGAACTTTTAAGGTTTTATTTGGAAAAATATGGTGCTCCCATTAATGGTGTTGTTAGATTTACACCAGAGGTGAAGTATTAATTTTGGTTTAATCGTAATTTTGAAAAATTTTCTACCTTTATTGTAATTTACTACTTATTTTAATATCTGTTACTCACGTTTGTTTCATATTATCTATTTAGGAGCAAGTTTGCCTTATGCAAGATCGTAATTTGATGGATTTATTGGAGAAACATGGTATACGTGTTTTATTGACGGAATGATTATCATATTTATCCTTTATATAGGGATGGTAAAGTTTAGGTTTAAGTTCTAAACCTTTAGGTTTCAAATTAAAAAACTTTAAGAATCAGGTTTTTATATAAGTTCTGAACCTAAGAACCAAATTTTAAAATCTGATTCTCAATATTTTGTAAGACATAAAAAATAAAAATATATTAATAAAAAGTTACTTAATTCATATCAAACTTTTAGAATATGTACATTTTGATCTTTTGAATAACTTTACTTAATGTGCTAATATTGATTTATTCAATTAAAATTTTGATCTTTTATAAGGTAAAAAGGGTAATATAATGGGTGATGAAAGTGGTAGATCACAGAATGTCGAAGTTAACACGAGGTCTATCAAATAGAGCCTGATGATTCTTATGCCATTAATTTATCTCACCAAATTAATAGAAAGATATAAAAAACATTCGCTTCTTATCATTGGATTATCAAATAATCATATAAATTGCCTTTTTTATTCATATAGAAAGAGTAGATATTTAAATTTATATTGATCTGTTGATCTTACCTTCCAAATGACAAAGTTATAAATGCTTATACTCTTTTATTATCTGTTATAGATTTTAAATTAGTTTAAATGCCGTCATATCTCTTTTACTTTATGTGACGACTTCATGGTTCTAACAATCATGATTACAACCACCACTGGCGACAAAAACATTTTTTATCTTATTGCAACCTATTACAAATTTATAAATTTAGGTTCCAAAATTAGAACTTGTTTTTAAAACCAAATTCTAAAATCAAGTTCTACGGTTCTGAACCTAAGAACTTTACCATCTTTACGTCATTAATGGACATTAATGGATGATTGGACAAAACATGAAACATTTAAGTAAGAAACTTTTGACTGTCATGCAAAAAATTCTTGACTATTTATTTGCTTTTTCCGTAATAAAACTGAATTATTGTTAGGAGAAAAAATTTGATGTATATTGCTTTTTTACGTTAGATTGGAGTGCAATCCGATAACTTGGTTAAATCAAATTACAAACAATAATATCATTGAACAATCACAAAATGTAATATAGGCATTGTTGTAAATAGGGTACGAAGGCTTTTAAATGTGGTTTATTAATTGATATTATAAATCATTTTTGTTGTGATGAAAGCATCCAGACTACTAAAAAAATACATATACAAAGAACTTATTTTTGTTTTATCGAGTTTAATTGGTCTTCACTAATATTAAAAACGAATTGTAATTTATTATAGAATCATACTAAAATACTATTGATATCTTTTGTTCTTATATGCTTCAGACATAAAAACATTTGAAACTGTTCTTCACACCATTTTGATTTAATATCTGTTTACCATTAAATTTAAAGTCTAATATATAGTATCGGTATTAAAAATTTGCATATAAGATTATAACCCATCTATATTATATATTTGATTGAATAATAAAATAAAATTATTTTTTACATTCACGTTTTCTAGTAAGTGGTTTAATAATACACATTCAATTATATAATATAAAGTCAAAGAATTACGTATTCCGGTTAATTTTATTTTGTGTATTTGTAATAAAAGAATACTTTCCGTCATACAGTATGTAGTAACTAAATTATTGTTGCATACAAAGAAAGAGATAATAATGCAAAAGGATTCCTTCATAACAATACTATTTTATAGTTCGATATATCCATAATCTTTTACGTAAATCAAGATGTTTTATATCATGAACAAAAGGTTTGTTTTTAACTACTAGAGGTGTACTTTGAGCGAAAGGATTTTTGATTTTTCATCGACTATGATTTTACTATTATTATTACTCATTAAATATATATATATATATATATATTAACAAAATAGATACGTACAAATATACAAATATCATATCATTACTTCGTACATACATCCCTAGTTGTAATGGTAACCATAACTTTTAGGATCTATTCTGATAGGTTTCCAATGTTAAACTGTAATTATCAATGGATTTGTTTAAAATTTATTTATCATAATACCAACTTAATTAAACCGTACGTAGATAGGTTGGTATTAAACACCGATATGTAAACTCCCTAACGCAAGCTATTTTAATCAGCTAATAAATGATGTATTAAATTGCATTATTTCATTGGAGTATTGATGTATAAGTTTTTTAAGCGTACTACCTAAGTGCATTATCCCTGACAATGCGTACTTGTAACATATCATTATCAAAGACTATTTTTTTGTTTAAATTTTAATTACGACATAAGTTATATTTATTAATGATCATTTAATTTTTAAATTTGATAAATAACATAACATGACTTAAACTTTCAGGTATACTAATTATGAATGGCTATTGCAAAATGTGCAAATTTTGACAGATTTTATTAATTGTTCCCTAGTGATTCGAAAATATCAATAGGTAAAATAAATAAATAAATAAATAAATATAAATGTATGTTATCAAAGTATTTGTCACACTATAAGAATTATGGTTATTTATTTTTTTTTGGTGCCCAGAAGGCAGCAAAATTAACGTTCGTTAGTCCTAATCATATATACACGAATAAAAAATGTTGCCGCAAACGTAAACAAATGGCAATCTACGTAATAATAATTATCAAAGAAGAAAACCCCATAAATTTAAGGAAAGGAATAAGGAATGTGCCATTTATTACACGATTCTTTGATGGTATATAGGGGTGAGAATTATTAGGCCTTAAATAAAACAATATAGACATTTATTATGTCCAGGTTCTCTATAATAAAAAGGATTATCATGTGACAAATGGCACTTTCCCAAATAAACAAAAGGGCGTGACAAAAAAAAGATAATAAAAAATAGGTTTACATATGGTGATGAGAAAAGATATTTCAAACCATTTATTCTATACGGGCCTTCTTATTGACATCTTCTAATAAGTAAATATATACATGTCAATAAATGCACATTTAGTAACCTAGTTAAGTTTTACTGTAACATTCAATAATACCTTCTGAATCACTCGTCCTTTCTCGTTTTCCTTTAGAAACTTCGATCTCATTTACTGGATATTCGTCATTGGTAGGAGCAACTGGGTTATCTTTTTTCGATTCACTATTCATAGCTGAAAGATCAAATTCATTTTCTAAAAACAAAGAAAAAAGATATTTTTAATATTATATAAGTAAAGTAAATTTTGAAAAAATGTTCTCACTGACCTGTTACAAATGGAGCTTTATCATCAATATTTAATGCTTCGGAATTATTTTGAGAACTACTTGCTTCTAATGTATCATCATATATAGTTTCTTTGGTGTTTAACGTTTCATCATATATACTTTCTTTTGGGATACCATAATTATCCAACGTCTGATTATAATAGATCGATGGTCCATCAAAGCTCTCGGCTGGATTGTCGAAATTATTTAGTAATTCGTTAAAAGTATCGCCATATAAATCATTTTGTTCAAATTGCATGTTATCATATAACCCTAAACCACTTCCGTAGGGTCCTTGAGAATTAACATATAATTCATTCGCTTGAATTTGGTGATATATTTGAGGAACCGTGTAGAATCCTTGAGCTCCATTTTTCCAGGTTTCACTATCAATATATTGTATTTCTCCATTATCAGCACCAGCATATTGTGGAAATTCTACGTTATAATAAAATTAAAATATTCTAATGTATTCAAAATAAATCTACTGGCATAAACCTTATACTCAAAAATCATACCATCATAATTTTTAATACTGCAAAGGCATCTTTTGATGGTTAAAAAATGAATTACCTGTCCCAGATAATTGTGCCATTTCTGTTATTGATTTTGGTAATATATTATCATAATCAAATTTATAATTATCATTAACATCAACATCAAGGGTGTCAGGTTCTTCACCTTCGACATCTGAAGTAGAATATAAATATTTTGTATACTTAATTCTCGCATGAAAATAAAATAACTCTTATTTATTTAATTGTGAATTTGTATACCATTATATTTTCGATATTGTGAAATAAACCGATCTTGCAAAGTCATTATTATAAGAAGATCTGTTGTATTCAAATCATGCGACCTTCGATATTTATTGTGGGTAGTAATAATCTTTTCAATAGTTAACTTTTGTGAATATTTATTGTCCTATAATAAAAATTTTTAAATTTCCATCTAAGTTCTACAAAGTGCCAGGTTCAACATTGTATATATATATGATAATAAACATACTTGTGTCAAAACTAATCGAAAGTCATCAACGGCTGAATCTTTAAACGTCAACACCACTTCATGATCATGTGTTTCATCTCGAGTATATTCTTTTTTGAGATCTTGCATCCAATCACCCAAGCATTTATTTGACTTTACGTGCAATGGAAATTCTTGGCCTTCATATACCAAGATACAACGAGATTTCCCATTATTTGAATTATCATTTTCTTTTTTAGAAGACTGCTTAATAGAAAGATTTGATTCATCCTCCAAATCATTGGGTACAACTCCATCTTCATTGTTATCATAAATTGTTGCATCTCCAGCGTTTAACCCATTGTCATCAAAAACGACTGCATCTTCATTATCCGGATAAGATCCATCGATCGTACCTAATTCATTTTCTTCTGGCAAGAGTTCGGTATCATTATTATCTGACATGTGCACAACTTTCTCTGATGGCTCTGTGCCTATACCAGTGTTAGCTTGTTCTTCAATTATTGACGTTGCTTCTATCTGTTCAGATATATCACTTATAAAATCATTTTGAGGTGGTTGTTTTACTTGCTGTTCACTTTCTACTAATCCATGTTGTGTCCCTGACTGTCCATTTATTTTCTCACTAGTTTTAAGTGAATCAGCTTCATCTAACAGATCAAGGTGCTCATTGTCCTTTGAACCACGTTTATCCAATATATTATCCTCTATCAGAGCATCTTGAAGAGGTCCATTTTCCAACCGGCTATCATCAGAATTCTTGTTCACCGTAGAAAGGCTCATTTCTTGAGCGCTATTATCGAAAAGTAACTTTGACATCTAAAAAAATAAAAAAAAGAAGTAGTAATTAACAGAACAGACAATATAGATATTTAACGTTATACTTTGCTTCTTGACAGATTAAGTGCTACTTGGTCTCGTGATGCGCAACTCAAACATAAATAATATAAATAATTACGTGTTTGATTTGTGAAACAGAGTACCATTAATACATATCTATATCCAATAAACGATCTGGAATATAATTTTTTTTTTTTGAGTTAATGATTCCTGGAAGTGTTGTCATCAAACTCCGGGAACCTTATTACATAGGAACATGTGTTACAAATCGAAGTCGGTTTTCTTAAATAAAAGTTCCTTTTTAAATATTTTTGTACTCATTCCACAAGTTGAAATTCATAAACCATGCACAAATTTTGCCTAAATTCAACTCTATTTTCTAACCTCTCTTGTTTCATGTTAGGATGATATGATTATCAAAAGTATCTTTTTAAATTTGCAACTAACGCTAATAATAAATTGAGCGACAAATAAATTTTCTTTAATCTTATATCCGCTCTAAAAAACCATGGGAAATTGTGGGAGTTCGGTAAATAATATATGCATATAACCTTTTATTATAACGTCATTTGATCAACTTTATTGATGTATGAAATTTGGTTTTTTTTTAGAGAAAAAGAAATTCACAACCACCACCACATATACAACCTCAACAAATACATCCTCCTGGAGTAATTGTAATTCCACAAATTCCACAATATCAACCCCCTAATTTCACTTCTCCCTATGTCACAGCCACTCCACTCATAACAACATATCCTACTCAACCACCACCGATACTCATGGGTTCACCAATAGAATATACACCCCAAGAACAATATCCACCAGTGGAACCAATTTATGATGAAGTTCATTATCCATCACACCCATCATCAGTTATTATGGATGATTATGATTATAATAAAGAATATATTGTTGAAGAACATCCAAATTTAGTCGAGGCATATATTCCTAACCAAGGACAAGGTAATGCTTATTGTGAAAACTGTAAACAGAGATTAGTAGATTGTGATCCCGATGGTTATGCTAGCGATTTCTGCAGTGATGAATGTCGTCGAGAGGCATTGGCAGTTGGTTTATCCAATCCTCCATGTATTCAATGTAAAGAATTTCCTCGAGTAAAAAGTTCCGAATTTTGTGGTATGCTTAAATGTAGAAATTTACCATTATGTTTAACTTGCAAGGTATTTCTTTTATTAAATATAATAATATTAATGAATTAATAATCCTTACATTTATTTATTTATATGTTTTATTATATATATATTAATATTTTCATTTTATTTTTTCAAGGCTAAACGTGTTTTCCCTCGTTCTCTTTGGTGTTCAAAATTTTGTCGAGATAGAACACCTAATTGGAGGAATTTAGTTATTGAAAGAAGTAATCAACTTTGTTTATATTGTAATAGAGATCGTGCAATATCAGGACAAGATTTTTGTAGTAGTCAATGCGAGAGTTTTGTTCATAGTAACGGTATATATATATATATATTATCATTTATTACTACCTAATTAATCTGAATTTAAATAATTATTTAACGGTTTACATATAATTATATTATTTATTTTTAGCACCTTGTATGCTTAAACTTCCGGCAAATAGTCAAAAATATAAAGACGTTGCAAAACAATTTAAAGATGCATGGAAACATCCACATAAACCTACTCCTGAAATTAGTAAAGTATGGAAGATATATTGTACAGAAGCTTTAGTTTCCAGATATAGACTTTACCGAGAAGAAGTTGAAAAGCAGCAACAATTGGCTGGCAAACCTTTTCCAAAAGGTGATGGAAGACGGTTAATGAGTGCAGGAAATGAACAAAGAAGATTTCATGGAACAAAAATGTAAGTTTTTTTAATCTAGTTATATATATATATTTATTTATACCTGTTATTGAATAAATCATAATTTTTAGGTCATGTCTTATTGGCCTTAAAAATGATGGACAGGTATGCAATGACAAATCATGTTCGGTCTGTTGTATTATAAGGGAAGGGTATAAACTTAGGTTTGTAGGTACAGGCACGATATTTTCTAGATTTGGTAGAGGAATTTATTTCTCTGGTACATCATCAAAATCTGATGATTATAATGACGGTTCATTAAAAGATTTTTATGGTGTAAGTTATAAAGTAATGATATTAAATAAAGTTGTAGTAGGAAAAGGACATCCTCTTACTGTAGATAATATGACACTTACAGCTCCACCACCTGGATATGATAGTGTATTAGGAGAACCTAGTCAAACTGGAAATTTAAATTATGATGAAGTAGTCGTGTATAGAGAAGAGGCATCAATCCCTCAGTATTTGATTGTTTATAAAGCACAATAATTATTTATTTTTTAAATAGTATTATAATTTTTTTTTTTACCATTAAATAGAGGTTAGGGAATTAATTATTGAAGGGAAAACGAAGTACAATAGGAATCCATCACATCTGATAAAAATCATATTATTAACTTTTTGTATAATAAGATCTTTCAATATATTTAAATTAATAAAGTATATAATACACTTTCAGATCAGATAATTATTAAATACATAGTATATAATTAGTCATACATGTAATCAATTTAACGTAATCAACCAAAAAAGGTTAAATGAATGAATTAATACTAATTTACAATGAGTTTATATGAGTATTGCCATAATCTTTTATCACCACTTAGTCATTCGATACGTTACAGCAGCAAAGGGAACAACAGCATCCGGTCTGTATATAACGTATTCTTCATAATTCAATCGATGTCCTATACGTCCATGTACAGAATGACAAGGATACGGAGGTTCAGCTAGACCCGGAATGTCATCAATTGTCGTATGACACCTTTTACCCAACATAAGTAGATGAGATAATTTTTAGAGCTATTTAAATAAAAAGAATAAAATGATGAAATAAAATGATAAAAAGAAGTCTACCTTCCCAAAGCGACAAAACAAAATAAAATGGTATATAAGTCTTCGCCACCTCCTCGAGGTGTAGCATAACCATGAGCTTTTGAGGAATTTGGGGCAAAATAAATGCCACTCCCAAATCTAATATTGGAAAATTGATTTATTATTAATTTATTAAAATGATAAATAAAAGAAAATCAACAAATGAAATTACTTATTTAATCATTTTCACCTTTTAAATGGATTTGCTGATCCGCTCTTGCTTATATCAAATCCTTTACTTAATATACTACATCCAGCACAACTATCTATTGAAGTAGGATCACACGGTTTGTCAGCAAATTTGCAGTTTACTTTTGTACCATGCCATAAAGGCTTTACGTTAGGGTCATCAAGAATTAATAATAATTCTGACATATAATCGTCAAATCTTTGACAAACGTTCGTATCACTCATCATGAAAGACACAAACTCAACATTGGGAACGCCCATATGCATTGGATGTCTCCAAGTAGTATGAAAGTGATCTACAATTTTTTCATTAATCTTACGTGTCCCAGCGAATATAGCTGCTTGACGGAGTAACTTATCCGATGAAAATATTTTTCGAAGAGCTGAAAAATCCGGTCGGATCGTTGGATCAATCGCTAAATTCAACCGAATATAAAATTTTTGACAAATTAGAAATCTAACTCTGTCTCTTATAGAAAATACCAAAAAAAAAAAAAAAAAACCTCGTTCACAATCGTCGCAGTTGCAGCCTTGTCGTGTTTTAGCTTTGATCAGATCCCATTCTTCCTTTGGAAATTGACTCCATGGAATATTTGGGGCTTCATCTATTCTTTCGTCAACTTCTCCTTCATCATCATCGGATTCTAAATCCCATATACTTGCTAATTTAATATTCGGTTTTCTATATTGCGACATGAATCAAGTTCGGAGGATGTGCTGTGACGATTAACATAAATGCAGAAATGTGACAATCAGTTTTATGCAGTACATATCGACAACATTTAGTGTAAAGCTTTCATTCCTACTGCAATTGCTTATCATTGGTTAACTTTTATAAATAAGTGTAACAGTTGTAACATCCGTGCCGTAACATTAAAAGCCACGTACATACATACTTTCCAACGCGATGTATTAATTTTGGCCGGCACCTGCGTTAAGACAGAAACGGAGGTGAAGGAAGTGAAACCTCTTACAAGGTTGCACGGAATAATCGAATATACTTAATTATGATCAAATTTTAAATCAACTTTTTTGAGAACCCTTCAATTTTTGACTTTGGAATTCTTATTGTTAAGATTGTAAGAAAAGAATTTTTGTAAAATGGGTGAATTAAATAATTCTAAAAAAAATGGCAAAAGTGCACATATTTCCGAAGGTAAATTTTCATTTATTTTATTTAAAACTTTCGTATTAATTAGAAAATATAATAATTTTATTATTTTAATTTCATTAGATGAAGTTACAGAACAATTAAAATCGACAAAAAGAACGTTATCTCATTCAGATACAGATCCATCAACCGAGAAAAAGAAGAAAACCAAAGAAAAAAAAAAAAAATTAAAACCTGTAGGGAGAAATAAGGGTGATTACATCATCTTTTAATAAATAATATATTTTAATAAAATTATATTTTTACAAGCCGATATTTAACGTTAATAGGACCTATCGATTTGGATAAACAATGTGGTGTTATTCAATATCCAAAAACTACTCCATGCACACGTTCATTGACTTGTAAAACTCATTCTGTTGGTTCAAAACGAGCTGTTCAAGGTCGTTCAAGGAGATACGATGAGTTACTCGCCGAACATCAAAAGAAAAAAGCTGCAGAACGTCCGCAAAGTGAGTCACACATGCATATATAATAATGATCAGACCATGATCTGATTATTGAAATTAACCTTTTTATTTAACCTAATTTTTAGAAGAAGCTGCAGTATCAAATAATAGACAAGATAATAAGATCGAAGATTCGGAAAGAGATGTCGCTGTAGTCGATTCAGATGCTGAAGTTGATGCAGTCATGGAAGCAACAATGTGTTATAAACCTCGACCTCTTGTCACGCGACCAAATTACTATCTTCATACACCACGGACAAGCGACTTTTTTAAGTATGACGAGTTATTGTTGCGCTCCGACATTACAACCCCAGATACTTCTAATTAGTGATTGTGTAGTCGATTAAAAAACTTACAAACTTAACCGAGTCGGTGATCTTCAAGTGTGACGAGTTATTGCACTCCGACATTACAACTCCAGATACTTCTAATTAATGATTGTAATCGATTAAACAACTTACAAACTTAGCCGAGTTGGTGGTTTGATACGGATAAGCCAGCTTAGTCGGTTATTATCTTAAATTAAATCTGCAATAATAAACTATAATCAGGGAACACTCGCTGGCCACACTCGTATTTTATGTTGTATAATTGTTCTCGAAGTAAAAACAAAAAAAAAGGTTACCATTTATAAAGCGAAGCTGATTCAGAATGTGGCAATACCATGCGTGATAAAAAAAAAAAAAAAATTGTTTCCAAACTCTACCTATAGCTACCCCTCGTATAATCAAGACCCAACAGGTATCATCAAAACGACAAAACATGGACAATTTTTAAATCTTTTAAGGTTGTGATCTAAAATGTTGTGTAAGGAATTTAAAAAAATGATATTCACACTATATCTGATCTGAAATCTTAAATTTGTGTCGATCGTTCTGAGAGATCTGATCGATGCATTTTTTACGGTTTTGTTGGGGTATCTATAATTATACTATTTTTTTAGCTTATTATTATTATAAATAAACTTTTTTATGATTTTATTTTTAAATGCGTATTGTCAAAAAACTTTATTTAAATGCATTAGTTTTTTTTTAAAAAAACTAGGTTTATAGACTAAACAAACAAATTGCTTGCCAATTACATTAATGTTTAATACAGTATGCACAGTTAAATTTTTTTATACGTAGTCACACACTATATAGTTTAGTGGAAACACTGGAAGACCACTGGAACTTCACTGAAAGCAAAAATTAATAGTACCACTGAAACTTTTACTATTAGAAATTTCTACTAGAAGGCACTAGAAGCCAAAATTAACAACACTGATATAGTTATACTGTATTTGCTTATAATCGCACTAATTTTTAAACAAACTCGTATAAAATATATAGAATTTAATTTTTGTATAAGTCCAATTTTTTATAAACACAGAATTTCTTAAAACCCAATGTGTAATCATAAAGGAATTTGATTGTATGTATTATTTAATATATTAATTTCAAAATAATTTGTATTTTTAATCAAATTTGTTTGGAAATTTTATAATTTTATAATTTTTAAATATATTTTGCAAGACTACAGAACAATTTTGGTTGTATTTTAGAAAAAATTTTTTTTTGATATTAAGGTGATCTTTTTGGTCTTTTGATTTTTATTAATGACTTTTTTGATAATGTGATTTTATAAACCACTACAGAAAGAATATATAATTGGATACATTTGTAACTTTTTTATATTACTTATTCAAGAAGTTCACCTAAAAGTTTCTTACCAATTGTTATATCTAATATTCTTACTTGGATGTTTTATTTTAAATCCTCTAAACCTGCACTTGTGTTAACATTACTGAATCATGTTTAGGTTATAATCGCAACCTTAGAACTATTTTATTTTTGAAATAAACCTTTCAGAGTCTTTTGTACTTATTTTTACAGTTAACTTGGTATTATTATAATAGAATTAACACTTATAGTCAAAACTAGTTATTAAACTACTGTGCTTTTATATAGTTTACTAGCTCTCAAGCCCGGGTGATGCTCCAGGGTTAGGTTCTTTGTATTTTAGATTTCAGATGCTGTATTTAATTTTTAAATAAATTTAATATATATTTAATAATATGTAATATAAAAAAAAAACTCTTTCTGCAAATCCATTACACAAAAATTAATAAAAAAATTCGTCCATCTAAAAACTCTTATAACTATTTATTTTACTAAGACAACCTGTCCTGGGCTCTTAAGTAAACTTGTTCAGCTCATCA
>CAJVQA010000587.1:0-32184 GCA_910591915.1 Cetraspora pellucida
AGCATGATTTATGTTAGGTATTGACCAGTTAAAAGAAGTTAGTAATGGTAAATGACCATATGTTTTGTAGAAGGAAGGATCAATTATAGTATGGTCTAGTAGTGTTGGTTCTACAATATGTAAATAAATATGTGGTTCTGTTTTTTTTGAGTTTATAGATATTTTTATTGAATTAAAAAAGAGATTTAAATGTAAGTGATAGATAAAGTTGTTAAGTGAAACAGGTTTTGGTATTTGAGGTAAGTTATGTTGTTTTAGAAATTTATTGTAGCATTTATCTATCTCAATAGAAGTTGAAGTATTGGAAGTAGAGATAGTATTTGTAATGTCTTTTACAGAGTCGCTCACCATTTTAAGCTTGGCTTGCACAGCTGTGAAGGATACTATAACCTGCCCTGTACATTGGGTCTGGTTGTCATATTCCTGGTCCTTCACTACAAAAAAAATATTAATATTAATTAATTAATTTACAACTTATTTCAATGACCATCTAAACTAAATTTATACTAAAAATTGATTAAAGAATCTGGTCTCAAAGTGAATAATATTATTAATTTTATACCAAGTAAACTTATTATTAACAAAGTTTAAGTATATAAAATATTAAAAAATAAGTAAAACTTAAGTAATTCTTGTTTTGGGTTAAGCTTTTTGTCTAAAAACTCTCTTATATATTCAATATTTAAATTGAAAAGATATTCTAAAAGCAAGTAAAGACAAAAATAGTTTTTTGATTAAAAAATATTAAAAACAAAAAAAAATAAAAAACAATTAAAAAAAATTTCTTTTACATTAAATTTTTATAATAATAAAATATATATATGTATCTTTTTTTTGTTTTTTTTTTATAAAAAATAAGAATTTGATTTACTTTTATCAAAAAATTAATATTGTATGTTATGTTTTTATATTTATATGCTTGTTTGAATATAACAAATAAAAAATACAACAAATATATAAATTGACTAATTATATAAAGTGAATCAGAAAAAAATTTAAACTAAAAAGACTAAAAATTTATTAAACTATATATATTATAAAATTATATATATAATATTTTTTAAAAAAACAGTTACAAAAGTCTATAAAGAATTAAATTACTTAAATATAAGATTCAAACTTTAACACAATATTCTAATTATTTAAAGATATTTTTATATATAAAAAATAATTAGTTTAAATTTTATTTTATAAATAGATACTGTTTTCATTTTGATTAAAAATATTTAGTTTCTAAAAAATAATCATAACCTATAATAAATATAAAAATATTTCTAGTAAGTAATAATTATAAAATAAAATTTTATTCTATTAACAGGTTTTTTCTTTTATTCTTTTTATAGATTAATTTTATTTTCTTTTTGTTAGATTTATTTTATTTTCTATTTTTATTTTTTTCATATCTAATTTTAATTTTTTTTGGTTTTTTTTGTTTTTTTTTTCCTATAAGATGTTTTCAAATTGACAATATTCTATTATAAGATGAGAATCAAAAATTGTAATTCTAATCTTACTTAAACTAATATAACAGATCACATTTAGGTACTGTTAAGGTGGCTAGATGATAACAGGCTTATATTAAATAATATTCTGTAATTACATATGTAATTACAAATGGTTTAATAAAATACTATTGTAACTGCTTAAAGAAAAAAATTTTTTTTGATTAATTTAACAAAACCTCTATATGATTATAAGATTTTATTTTTAATATAGTTATGATTATATAAAATATATTTTATATCAATTACATTATTATATAATTATCATTTTTTATATTCCAAAGAAGCAATTATAGAGTTTTGACTATATTTATAATTTATACGCAATACAAATTATAGCTATAGTACAAGATTACATATCTTATATACTGGGTCATGACATCAACGTAATTACCATCAGATGATAAGGCAGCAGAAATATTTTTATTAATTTATATGTATTATTATTATTATTATTATTATTATTATTATTATTATTATTATTATTATTATTATTATTATTAGTATTATTATTATTATTATTATTATTATTATTATTATTATTATTATTATTATTATTATTATTATTATTATTATTATTATCGTTATTATAAATGCTTCAGGAAATAACTATCGATCGCTATGTATTTACGATTATCACGAGACAGTAGATTAATGTTTACTACGTAATCGGCGGATCATAAAAAACTTAATATGCATACGTATGTATAGTTTAACTTCAACTGTAATCTTAAATAAGAATGGATCAGTCCCTAAAAAGATCGGTCTATTAATGTTTTTTTGGTCTGGTCTAAGTTCTAAAAACGGTCCTTTGTAATTTAAAAACCATAATCATTTTATTGGCCAGCGGAATACCTAAATTATATGACATCAGTAGTTTGAAACAAGCAACTATGTAAAGTTCTTTTTTATTATTGTTAAAATAATGATTTTTAATTGTTTATGAAGCCAGTCTTAAGAGTGGAGACCGAACAACCGTAGATCCGATTAAAGGATCGATCCATAACGCTAATTTCGAGGTTGAATTTATATTGGCATATAAGAAATTTTTAGTAAGGTGATAAATTTTACCTTAGAAGTCAGGACCAACAATGTTCTACTGGACTTATACAGTAAAATGGAGTATTGAACTTACAGATTCCAATTGGAACATACAACCGACTTATAACATTGTATACAGTATGTATATCTTTTAATAAATTTTTTTTTCTTTTTTAATTAGTTTCAAACTATACGATTGGAATTTAGGTTAAAATGGTGCATTGTAAGTCACTAGATCATAAGAATTGACCGGTTGAAGTCCAAGGTTTAGTTACTATCTTACTAAACAATTTAAACGAAAAACAACCGATAACATGATTAGGTAAATGCCACAGTGTACCCCGTAGTATTTATAAATACTATGCAGATCTACACTCGAAGTTTTCTGTTAATCTTTATCATTGTACGTAGTCGAATGACCATATCACTTAACTTCTTGGATTTAACAGTAGTTGTACAAGTATATATTTCGATCTGTAAATGCATATCGATATAAATTTGTTAAAAAAAAACAAAAGTTCAAGTGACAATCGTGTAACCATTGGTTCGATTGGTTTCTACGTATAAATTTCGTGTACCAACAACTTAATATATTGCTATATCGATAGATACGTTTGGAAATTGTTTAATAGAAGAATGTTCGTGTTTTTCGATCATTCAGCATTTATATACAAATTTATTACGTATAATAATTTGTACTATGATCAACAAATTTGTGAGGAAATTTGCATTGCATAGTATTGCATTGTGTAATGATAAATTAATTTAAGGTAAGGTCGTACGATTCCTCTTCATTTCTTTTATTTTCATCGGCTCTTGTTTTTGACCAGAATATCGAGAACACACATTTGTATTTTATCTTGTTAAACATAGGTACATGCTTTAGCCACGCAGTTTTCATTCATTTTCGATTAAAGTCTGCATGTATAATTTGTTTGACTGTCAGAAATTCTTTATTAATCTATTCGATTTCGGATTTGTAAAAAAAAAAAGACCTTTTATTAGTTTATCCTTAACCATTGCCATTTTTGCAAGCGTTCAAATTAATTGTCTTTTTTGCCACTTGAAATCAAGGTGGTTCAAGCCATTCTTTTGACCAAATGCTTTATTTTTGTTATATTTCTCTATAAATTATCTAATCAAACCAAAAATTCTTTTTTTCATTCATTCAATCGCTCTTAATTTGAATACGTGGATCTTACAAATAAGCTTCGCGTGTTTCTCATGATATAACCAATCAGAATCGTTAATGAACCGATCTACTGTAGGTCTAAAAATCTTTTTAATATACCTCTTTCCTTCTTTTTTAAAAACATATCATAAAAATGGCTGAAAATACTGAAAGTACGAGCTGGGTTCCTCTGCCAAAATTTGGATATGGCTTTGCAATCTATCCTTTTACCCCTGGTTCACGAAATAATTCTTCTGATTCAACAAAAGACGAATCAGTATCTGATGGTGTTACTATTTCTGATGCTACATCAATTTCTTCCGCTAATTCAAATTTAAATTCAAATTCTCCGATTACCTCATATCAAGTTACACTTGAAATAGGTGATGAGGTCTATGTTTTTGAGGAGCAGGGTGCATGGTATCGTGGCTATGTTGTTTCTCAATTACATCAAACTGAGGAACCTCAAGTTTATGTTGGGATCTTTCCTATTAATCATGTTTATATTAAAGAATACCTTGATTATGTTGAATTACAAGCGGCTGAACTAAAAAGTAGTGATACCGCTTCTTCTATGAGTGAAAAAAACACTCGCCCTCCTCCTCCTTTACCATCTCTCGAATGCGGCGATGATACAATCAGTGGGAAAACTGAACCTCTGGTTGATGAGATAGCTAGTACTGTGAGAGAATGGAGTAGTTTGTTACCTAAATATTTGGATGAACGAAAATATTCAATGTTCAGAACTGTTAAAGATCAAATAAATGATTTATTACAAGGACGTAGGCAATTACTTGCTCAAACTTTATCTCAAGATGAATTAAGTAAATTAAGAAAAGAACTTGTTAATAAACTTGTTGTTGGTAACTTGATCCAAGAGTTAGATATTATTGTAAGAGATCCAGAAAAAGGTTTCCTCGCTGACGAGACAAATATATCTGCTATTCGTCTTTATCAATTACAAGCTCAATTGTCACTTTTAAACATGGATAAAACTAAATCTGATTCTTTATTAATGAGTCCTACCATAACGAGTCCTGGTTTACAATCTTTATATAATCCCACTTCAACCGACTCAACCAGTTATGCTCCAAAATTTTATCACATTTTTTTGGATTTAAAAGCTTGGGTTGCTTCAATATCCTCTCCTGGTGAATTCACCGAACTTTATTTTTCTTTATATACAAAATCTGATTCTCGATTTATAACGGAAGAATACTTTATTGTACTTAATCACAATGGTGTACCAAAGGATGAATCTAAAATTGGAAAAATCAGGACTCTCTTTACTGACCTTTCTCCTCATGATATTCAAGAGCAAGTTTATTTACTTTGTAGAATTGTAAGAACTGGAAGTATGAAAATGATTGATAAAGATCTATCCAAAGAAACCGGGGCAATGACATCATTGTTTTCCAAGACTTCAAAAGATTCGGATAATACGGATCAAAATTCAATTGTTAGTGCGAAATTCTCATCGCAAACATTTCGCCGACCTTTTGGTTGTGCAGTTCTCGAAATTAGTCATCTCCTTCAAGGAAAAGAAAAAGAAACTTTTAGTGAACATGTAATGCAAATATATGTTCCTGTTCAAGAATCAACATTTGCTACTCTTCACGAAGATATAATTCATAGTCGTGTCAAAGAATTCGAAAAATCCCCAAGAGCTGAAATGATTAGTGTTTCTATTCGTCCTTATTGTGGAGAGTCTGCTACTATCATAAAAGAAAACACTGCTTTACTCCAAGACATTCCTATTACATCGCGTCTTGGTTTTGCTGACGTCGTATTTCCCGGAGATACGCGAAACGAAATATACCTTAGGTTTTTGTCAGGTGATTTCACCCAAGGTCGGTCTGCTACTTCAAGAAACATACAAATTACTGTGGAAGTCAAATTAGATACAGGTGAAACGTTAGAAAATGCAATTTCTCAAGGTTCTGGTGAACCTAGGATAACACATTTCGATTCCCTTGTTTTCTATCATTCCAATAATCCTACATGGGGTGAATTGATTAAACTGAACATCCCCATAGAATTATTTGAACATGCACATATATTTATGACTTTTCGTCATCGTTCTACGAAAGATAAAAAAGAGGATAAGATTTTTGCTTTTGCTTATATGCCTTTGTTTCAAGAAAATCAAGCATTTATAAGCGATGGAAAACATAATGTTATTTTATATAAATATGATAAGCAATTGATTACCCCTTCAATATATTTAAATGCACCATGGTCACCTTCTGCTACAGCTTCAGATACAGCTTCGGTACATTCGGCCTCAAACTCTCATTTAACTCACAAATTGACATCTTCTTCTAAAGATGTTATTTCGATTATGACATTTTTATGTTCGACCAAGTACACGCAAAATGAAGTTCTTCTTAAATTACTAAATTGGGAGAAGCAATTAGTATCAGATATGAATGAAATGATTTCTGTCTTGAAAAAATTCACTTTTGTTGGAGAGGTTGAAATAGTAAAGTTTCTTCAAGATATTTTTGATGCACTATTTGGAATTTTAATTTCATCAATAAATCAGCAAGGTGAACTTGATGACTTGATATTTAATGCATTAGTAACCATCCTTGGAATTGTTTCTGATCGAAGGTTTATGAACTTCAGACCTGTGCTTGATGTATATATTGAGAAACATTTTTCTTGCGCAGCTGCTTCGTCGAGTCTAATTCGATCAATGAATCGTCTCATTTCTGAACCTGCGACTCCAGAGAATGCACAAAATTTAAGATCTGCTATAAAAGTATGGCAATATATTTTTAAAATAATAATACGGTCTAGAGAACTGCAACGAACTAAGGAGACGAATATGGGATTATCAGGTGACTATGTTGAAGAACAATTCAAAAAAGGACTATATGACCTTTTCAAGAGTATAGATAGACTTATGTCCATTACAACTCCACAATCAATAATTGGCACGCAAACATTAGCCCTGCAACATTTCGCTTCTATATTCGCGGATCTTGGAAAATGTTTTGAACCTGAAGATCTTGCGCAAATATCTATCCGTTTCACCGAATCTGTGAGATTGCCAAAAGGAAAACTCTTGGCATATAAATTATTGGTTATTCTTCAATTTTGTCGTGGTCCTTTGTTCGAAAATGTAGAATCTCGTGCGACGCTCTTGCGTAGAGTCGTAGAATGGGTTACAGATCACATGGGAAAATGGGAAAAGACAGGAAAAACAAATGAAGATAGCGAAGCTGCACGAATGCAATGGCAAGATGGAATTCGATTGTGTGTAGCCATTGTTGCAATTATGCTCGAAAGTCTACAATGTTCTATTGAAAAATCTAAAGAAAACGAGAGCAAACAGAAAGAAATTGAAAATGTACGTGTGATCCTTCCTCTAATGATGAAACTTTGTGAATCATATAGAGAATTGTATTTTACCAGTAATGAGGCTCACCGGCCAAGAGAGAGAGCTGGAAGTGGAATAGTAGTTTCACCAGCCATATTTAATTTAGCATATCCATTTTCTAGTGTAAACCTGACTCCTACAACTGGTTCAAGCAAATATTCAAAAGATTTTCAATTTAGTCCACAACATAACCCACAAAGCTCAATTTATACCGGATTGGGAGAAATAGCCGCGGTGATACTGCAAATTATGTATTTATTATCACAAGATCACTTGAAAGAACACCTACTCTCAACATATTATAGAGAGGGTCATGATGCCACTGCAGAATTTTTAATCTTATTATTCCAAGTTTGTAGATCCGTTTTACTAAATGAAGCTTTCCCAGAATCTTGGTTGAATATGAACATTATGGCCCATAAAGTGTTTTTAAAATTTCTCGAACCAATATCCTCTTTGTTGGAGAAGAATTATATTCCCGACAAAGAAGCACCAGATACATTTAATGAACAATTGTGGCGAGAATATTTCAATTGCTTATTAAGTTTGCTTACCAGTAAACATTTGGTAATTGAAAATTTTACCCCACAGAAACGTCGTGCTGTGTGGAGACTAGCTAGAGATCTTCGTGGACAAGGCGCAAAATTATTATCAACTTTGTGGGACGCCATAGGATGGGAACATGGAAAAGAGGGTAAAATGGGTGGTTATCAAAGTCGGTTTATTAATACCTTAATTGGTCCGGTATTGGAATTGTGCTTATCTCATCATGATGAGTTGCGCTCTGCTGCAATAAAAGTGTTATTCAGTATGATTGTTACACAATATTCGCTAGACGAAGATTTCAAACAAATGGAATCAGATATAATTGACATTCTGGATAAATTATTCATGTCAGAAAATAAAGGTGATGAGATCTCTCATAAATATTTTATTGCACAATTACGTGAATTATTTGAAGAGGCGTCAGTCGATACTTCATTGCGAGAAACTGTCATGAAATTTTTAGATTCTCTTAATGAATTTTTGGTGTTATTACTTGGTGTCCGCGAATTACCTGATGGTGAAGAATTCCAGGATGACCGAATAATGTGTACACTCAAATTGATGAAATTTATAAAATCCATTGACCGAGATCAAATTTATATAAAATATGTGCACCAGCTTGTTCAGATGCAAGTTAATTACCATAACTTTGTAGAGGCAGCCTTGACTCTCAAGTTACATTCAAATTTATACGATTGGGATCCCATTTGTGAAATAGAAGCATTACCTGATCTGAACTTTCCAAAGCAAACTCCATTTGATCGAAAGGAGCGGTTATATATTCAAATTTTGGATTATTTTGTTAAAGGTAAAGCATGGGAATGTGGTATCGAGCTATGTAAGGAATTGGCTCATCAATTTGAATATACTACATATGACTTTCAACGTTTAAGTAATATTCTTAAGCAACAAGCCGTATTGCATGAGAATATCATAAAGAAAGAACGATATTTTAGCGAATATTTCCGAGTAGGGTTTTATGGTCGAGGATTCCCTGCAAGTCTACAAAATCGGCAATTTATTTATCGAGGGTATGAATGGGAAAAAATTGGTGCATTTTGCGAAAGAATGCAAAATAAACACCCTCAAGCTCAACTCTTGAAATATAATAGTACACCAACTGATGAGATTCTTCATGGAGATGGTCAATTTTTACAAGTGACTGCAGTGACACCAGAACCTGATAGAGATGCATCTGTTTTCAAGGGAAACGTACCGTCAGCTATTCGTTCATATTACGAACACAATTCAATAAATACCTTTAGCTTTTCACGACCCGTTAATAAAAATCCAGATGGTGTAAAATCAACCAATGAATTCTTGGACTTGTGGACTGAAAAAACTATATTGGTCTCTGAGGATCATTTTCCCACAGTACTTCGACGTTCAGAAGTTATTCAAGTCACCGTGATCGAAGTATCGCCGATTGAAAATGCTGTTGCTGCCATGAAAGCAAAAAATCGTGAATTGTTAGCTCTTGAAGCTAAATATAATGCATATCTTACTGCTGCAAAGCCTGTAGATAAAATCAACACTAATCCTTTGTCAATGTCTTTAAACGGTGCTGTGGATGCACCTGTTAATGGCGGTGTTCCAATGTATAAAAAAGCATTTTTCAGTTCAGATTTTTTAGCATCGAATCCAGATAAAGAAACATTTGTAAATAGTTTAAAAGAAGCAATTGAAGAACAGGTTTGATTATCCATTTACATTTGGATTCATCTAATATTTGGTACTTTGAAGACACTTTAATCATAACTTTTGTTTTTATCTATTAGGTCTTTATTATTGATAGATGTTTAGATATTCATGAACGTCTTGTTTCCATGGAAATGCGTCCTTTGCATGATACGCTAGTCAAATGTAAATTATCTAATTGTTTTCTTTTCGTAAACATTTATACCATTATAAAACGCTTTTACCATTTGTAACGTTGTATATTTTCTAAAGTTTTTCATAGGAATTTTGCAGAGGAAATCTATAAATTGTCAGAACGTAAAAAAGCGAAAGCTCAATCAGCGACCAAGACAACCACACAACCTAGTATAATTGCACCAGTTATACCATCACCAACATCGCCATTTCCTCTTCCTTCATTAAATATGAATAGGTCAAGCAAAGCGTTCCGTGTCCCTTCACTTTATGGAATGGCATCACTTAATACCGAACAATTGTCACCAGTCTCACCAACGTCACCTGCAAATTCATCAATAATGAACCGAGTAGTAACGACAAGCTTTAATTCTTCAAGGGCTTCAATAAGTACACAGAGCGCTTTAACTAGCCCTACTTCATATACTAAACGAATGTTAGTAGAAGGAAGTAATGGAATTAATGCCATCCCAATGAGCCCTGATGGTGATACTATTACGGAAATTCCAGTTATTAAAAAAAGTAATACTTTAAAAGAACGTAACCCCTCAAGAGAAAGGAAGTTAACTATAAGAGGATGGTCATTGAGTCGTAATCGAAGTACGACACAGTAAAAATAATGTTTTATTTATATAAAATTTAAAAAGATTATATTTTAGTAGTAAACCGATTTCTGATTATTCATTCTTTTAAAAAATTTATTATAGCTATATATTTACATAGAGGATGTATTAAAAAATTTATTGTAACTATTATTTTTGTGTGTAATGAGGGTATTATTACCTTAATAATAATTAAATTTTGATAAAAGAACTTACTGTAATTTCAGAATGCGCATAGCATAAAATAGTGTATGTTTGTCTTTTATACATGTTACGTATCCAAAAAGTTGGTTTTCATAGTTATTGAAGATAGTGAACGTTTCTAATTTCTAAAGTTAGTTTGAATAACCAAACATTGCCCCTGCCTTCCATCACTGTATAATAAATATAGAAATATATCGATATGGGATATTTTACCATGACATATTATCAATTATCTTATTCAAGATGGACATTGTTTGCTATATCAACAAGTAACTCATTTTCAAATCATTGTTTAACCAACTGAACAACATCTTCGTCAGCAAGCACGTGAGTCAATCCAACCTTCTGGGGTTGATGTTTGGCAGAACTACCCCAGACCAAAGCACTAAATGTATAATAAAAATATTAAATAGTAAAATTGACAATGTACGAATTATGAAAAAAATAGCTTACTATTTGAATTGTTTAACGATTCCTCTATGAATACTATTACAGAAATCTTCAACGGTACGAAGGTTTGATCGTAAAACAACTGGTGCACTATAATCAGGTAGTTGACCCTTCGGTTTTGTGTAACTAAAATATAAAATAAAATGTTAAAGGTTTTTTTTACCAGAATTTGAAATTCGAAATTATTCGAGCTCACATTCTAAGAAGATTAAGATATTCCCACATCTTTTCCAATAGTTCATCAAAGTTCCATTCCTATAATCAATTATGAAGTGTTAGATAATTTATTGCTAAAATTATTAAAAAAAACAAATCATGCGGTGTGAAAGAAACTTACGTGATGAGCAGAAATAGGAACTGCATGTGGAATTTTATATATTAAGTCTAATTCTTCTATACTTATTTGATCGATCTGAAGAAATAAATCGAGTATTAAATAAATATAATATTAAATTTATGAATACGATACACATTAATAAAATACCTTGTTAAGGACATATATTGCGGGTATGTAAATACGTCCTTCGATAACATCGATCAAATCGTCGACGGTAGCATCACACTTGAAGTTGACATCAGCATTGTGAATTTTGTACTCACTTAACACTGCTTTGACCTGATCCAAATCTAAATGAGTCAATGGAACAGTGTTCGTCATATTGATACCTCCTTTATCCTTTTTTTTAAAATAAATATTTGGAGGTTTCTTATTTAACCTGATGCCAAATCCCTCCAATTCAGTTTCAATAACTTTTTTGTGAGTGAGAGGTTTTAAAACATCGAGTACTAAAAAGATAAGAGAACAAGTACGGGCCACCGCAATGACCTGTCTACCACGACCTCTACCATCCTTCGCACCTTCAACAATACCAGGTAGGTCGAGAATTTGAATTTTAGCACCTTTATATTGAAGCACGCCTGGTACAGTAGTCAATGTAGTGAATTCATACGCAGCGACGGCAGAAAAAGTGCCCGTCAACTTTGACATTAGAGTTGACTTTCCTACAGACGGAAATCCTGTAAAATGGAAATTAAATTAAACATTGATACCATTATATCATAAGTTGAGAGAAACCAATATTTTTACCAACAAAACCGATACGAGCGACGCCAGTTTTCGCAACATCGAAACCAACTAAATGGATTATATGTAATTATAATTTAGTAATGAACCTTGTAACTTTATAGATATCGATATTAAACCAAATATTGAAAAAACATACCACCGCTACCGCCACCACCACTTCCACCAGAGGGAGTTATTAATTCTTTACGTAATTTTGCCAATTTAGCTTTTAAAGTTCCTAAGTGGTATGATGTAGCCTTGTTCTTTTGCGTACGAGCCATTTCGGCTTCAACTATTATGAAGTAAAAAGCATCATTAGCATTGATCGGGTTTGTCAACGGTGAACGAAAATACGATACGCAAAGTAGCGATGCCCAACTTTCTTTTATCTTATCGACAATAGAAGCCATTTTTCAGTTTATTAATCTGAATTTGAAATGAATTGAGACAAGAAAAGAATTATTTTTATAAATGATATATCGAAATTCAGATGTAATTTACGTAGTAATTTTATCGTTATCACCAAAAAATTTATAGATGAGCATGATCACAAATCCATTTGATTGGCCAAAAATCCGATCTTTTTTAATTGGTCAAAATTAAAATTAAATTTTGATTGGCTCATATTACCAATATATCTTTTAATAAAGGTCCGGGGAAACTTTACGCGCATGTCTACCCACAATTTTCTTGACACAATGTTAAACCACAGATACTAAATCATCCATTTTTATATATATATCTATTTAAGTACTTTTAAATATATTTATATAAAAGCTTATATATATTTTTTTAGGGCGTTATTTTATGGCCATGGCGACCCTATATGATTGGCCAATCAAAATTAAGCATGTGACTATTGTTACGGGTTAATAAGCGGGTTTAAAGATAAAGCAAATGCGACGAATTGTTACTTGAGAAAAGATTATGCCGTGTAACGTTCCTCAACTGGTGGTAAAGACAGTTTTACAATTTGGCCCAAGGTTAAGGTGGTAATTAAGAAGCATTACAAAATAAGAATTAAGATTTTAAAGAACGTTATTGTATTTTATAGATTTAAAGAATTTTTATTAATAATTTTATTATTTTCTTGTAAGAGCACTTGTCTATACTATTGGACTATAAAACTAAAGACTACAGAACTATTTTGAACTATATAATCATTGGATTATGGAACTATCTTTTGTAAAAGAGAGAATTTCACTTTTTTTTATAACAAATTGTTTGTAAGAAAAACATACACAAGATCATAACTCTTCTTTTAACTCTCTTGAATTCTAACCTTATTTGTTCTAATCTTTAACTTCTTTATATAACCAATTTTTTATTATTTTAGTATTTCTTATAATTATTATAAAACCAATAAAAAAGTTTCAGTATTTATTATTCTAAGATTAGAACTTAGCATCTTTACTATAATTACTCTTCTTAATATCATTTTATACTTATTTCAAATAAGATAAAGTGAAGTTTACATCTATTTTCATTTAATAGAATATAAACAAGTTGGTTCAAACTAATTTTTTTTTAATTGAAGAAAATAGTAAGGTTTTACATAAAGATTTGTATACTGTTATATGGTTTTTTTAAAGCTATATATTATAGACACTACTAATTAGATAAGTAGATTATATAATGATTACTTTTTATATTTCTTAAATATTTAATTTTATCTCTAATACTATTTTTATTTTTTTTTCAGTATTAAGATAACTTTTTTAGTTTTTTAATTTTATTAATATTTTTGTTAGGCATTACAATAAGTATACAATTGACTACATATATAACTTTTTTATATTATCTATTTAAGAAGTCTAATTAGAGTTTTCTTATCAGTTGCTATACCTAACACCTTTGCTTAAATGTTTTATTTAAACTTTTTAATCTAAAACTCTTATACTAACTTTACTAAATTACTTGTACTTAAATTCTTATCTCAACCTTAGGATTATAATCTTTAAAATTATTTTTATCTTTAAGATAAACCTATCAGAATGTGCTGTATTCTTTTTTTACTACTAATTTGATTTTTATTATAACCAAAACTAATACTTGTATTAGGATTATCTATTAAATTACTTTTTTTTTGTAAAGTTTACCCAAATCCTAGTACCTATTTTTCTAATTTTATTTCTATTTTCTCTTACTAATCATTATTTAGAATTAATAAAACTCATTAAACTTTCATCTAAATGGCTTAATGTAATATACTTATATATTTTTTTTTATTCAGTAATTTAATAATATCTGCTTAAAAAGATCTAAATAAAGAGATAATATAGATTTTTGGCAGTATTATTATAAAGACTAAACCTAAAAAACAGATACTAATATAGAGAAATTGGATGAACAAAAACTTTAAATGAAAAATACTATTAATTAGATTATTAAAAGTTTTGAATTAGAGAAAAAGCATATTAGATATTATAATTTCAATATACTAAAAACAGATTATAGTTCTTTTGAACTATCTGAATTAGGAATCTAATAACAAAAACAAAAGCATATTATAAGTATTAGAATATGCTATAAAGTTAATATTGAGATTTAAGTGAACTCTGCAAAAATAAGTTTTGTTAATAAGGACTAAATGTAGGTAGTTAGTTAGCAAAAAGGCTCTTTGAAGTTTTACAGTTAGATAACATATTCTGAAATATATATTAGCTTAATAGATATATAGACAGAAAGGTCAAAATTAGGTTAAACAGCATTTAGATATACAAAAACTTGTATGCTATCTGTCAGATATAGTATAAAGATCAAAGTGTTTAATTAAATAATCTTTTAGCAGATTACAAATATAACAGTTAGTATAAAATCTGTAAATAGATAAATAAATAGCCAAAAGTTGTATATATAACTAGTTGTATATTTACTTTATACAAGTTATGTAATTATAATTCAAATCACAATAAAGACAGTAGTTAATAATCATAGCCTTAGCAAAAACAAAAAAAAAAAGTAATCAGCATTTATTATAAATGATATCAAAAAAAAAACTTAATTATATATAATTAAGATCTAAGAAAATATTAAAAAAAATATTTTATATAAAGAACTAAGCTAATAATAGTTAAATCCAATGTATAAAGCAAACTATAGTATCTTCTATAACTGTAAAAAGTAAATATATAGTGAGTACATTTATAAAAAAAAGCTTTAACCTCTTAAATAACAATTTTATTATATATCCTTTTAAGAAATTACTTTTAGAAAATATTTTTTTAAATATTTCTAAAAAATTTCATATTTTAAATCTTTTTATTAACATTTTAATAAAACTAAATATTATTAATAATAACTATAAATCACTATTAGATAACCTAAATAATACTATCAATTTATTAACAACAAATATTATTAAAAAGAAAACTTATATTCAATTTTTGATTTATTTAAAATATATAATCTCTTAATATGTTTTAACAAATTTCTCTTATTTTATAACTTATAACTTTTACTTATATTACAATCAATAGACTTATTTCTAAAATTTATCTAAAATAAATATTTTATATATTATACAGAACAATATATTAAAATTTTTATTAAAACATCTAATAATATATATGAAGAAGCTTATATTTATTTTTTACAAGAATTTAATCTTTTATCTAACTTTATCTACATCTTTTCAAAAAACTTTCAAACTTTAAAAACATTTTACTTAAAACAAACTGCTTTTTAACAAAACTTAAAATACTATCTCTTTCAAAATATCAAAAATCTTTTTTAACAATTCTACTTTCTATCTCTAATCTATTTATTTCTATAACATATTTAAAAATAATACTTTATCTTTAAAAAATCTAAATCTTTTACAATCAATCAAAATATACATATATTTTTTTTTAAAAAAAAAAACAAGGTCTTGCCTTAGTTTTCTTTATTAAATTTTATATATAGGTATATTATATAATATAATATAATATATATTCTATTTATGAAAAACTAAAGCTAAGACTAATTTACCTCTAATCCAAACTTTGCCAAGAGGGGCCAAAGGCCTTACTTAGTCCTGAATTGTTGCTATAGAGTTAGGTGATGCATTGTGGTTTTTGAAATTCTTTGTTCAAACATTAATTTTTTTTTCAACTTGCAGATTTTTGTAATTAATAAGTATATAGATATAGACATTAGTGTTATCTAAGGTTGTTGTGATAGGTTGGATTGGTTTACTAAATATAGTAATATTTGAGAATTGTTGGTTTGATGTATTTTGGTCTCTAGGTGTTGTTTGACATTGAGTAATCTAGATTTGTTTATATATTGCTTTGCTGATTTTGTGCAGTATTGTTTTAGTAGCTATATGCTTCATTTTTTTTGTTTATTGTTTTGTTAATTATTCTGCTTTGATGTAGAGTAATGATGCTCTTAATAATCATATTTATCTGTTTGTAATTAATGTTAAATATTATTAATAGTAAAGTGAAGGTTTTCAGATTTTGTGATATATTTAGTTGATATTTGGTAAAAATTTTTGTGATTATGTTTTCAATAATAGAGTTGATATTAATATTATTAGTATGACATTGTGTCCAATATTTGTTAGTTTCAAAGTAGACCTTGCATCTTTGGCAGTTTGGATCACTATATTTCTTGAGATTGCATTTGTGAAGTACTGTTTGGATAGATAGTTCATTAAGAAAGAATTTAATTTTGAAAGCCTTCAGATTTGAAAAAGAAAAATAAGTATATCTAAAAGTAGATTTGTTATTAAAGTTTATGAAATTGTAAAAGGTTTCTTAATCAATTTCTGCACATATTATATTCCAAGTATTTATTCGATTTTGAGCATGCCATGTAGCAGCATGATATGCATTATTGATATATCAGATAAATCTTCTGAATACATGCTTAATACATGTGTTGTGCCAATTAATAGTAAAAATATCATGTCTTATTGCTGTATGGTTTATGCTAAAACAATATATAATAATGTTGAATCTAATTATGATGTTTAGTGCTTTATTATATTGAAGCTAGATTTGCTAAGATCTTTGTTTAATAATTGCTTTTAGTATTAGCTA
This sequence comes from Cetraspora pellucida, assembly GCA_910591915.1. Taxonomy (NCBI): domain Eukaryota; kingdom Fungi; phylum Glomeromycota; class Glomeromycetes; order Diversisporales; family Gigasporaceae; genus Cetraspora; species Cetraspora pellucida. The sequence goes on from CAJVQA010000587.1 coordinate 16,870, forward strand.
GCTAGGTCATAATGAGGTTTTTGTAAGTTTGAGTATTATGCTAAGATGAGATATTTAGGATAAACTCTGCTTTTTAAGTAAATTGTTTTTTGTCATTATGTATAGTTATGTTTGTATTTTTATAAGTACTGAGTGCAATGCATATTAGGGCTATGCATAATGCTTTGTTAGTGCTTGGTCAGCTATAGTTATTAAAGCAAAACTAAGATTTTGATTTGTTATTTTTCCAAACAACTGTAGTAATTTCTGTTAGATTTGGTTTATAGGTCATTAACTTAATGTCAGTTGATTGCATTTTTGGTGTGTTTTAGTATAGGTTTCTGCTACCTTTTGGAGTAATATTGTATTGGTTATATTGATAAAGGTTTATTGATGTAATTTAATAAATGATTTGTTGATAGGTTTAATTATAGATTTTTGATTAGACCTGTTATCGAACTGTATTGTTGCTAATTTCTCTATATTATATCTGATGTTATGTTTGGAGTCTACTTTAATTTGTTCTAGATATGCTGTTAGATGGGTTGAGATATATTTTGTTTTTTGTAGTTGTGTTTTGTTAAGGTTATATCCAAAACATAGTTGTAAAGTTGTATTATTTGGTGTCATTATCTAGTAGTGTATTGTTGTATACTAATTTTTTGTAAAAGAAATCTTTCCTATGCTTTTTGTTTTAGTAATATAAATCCATTCTTTCTTGTTAACCTGTTTGGCTTTGAATATGTAGAGGTTTAATGTAAGTAGTATGTAGCTCTTATTTCTAATGATTTTGTTAGTTTGCTGAATTATTTGTTCAAACTATTTAGGTTTTTTGTCTCTTTGTATTTTTGTTATAGTTTGTGTGATATGCATTCAGATAAGTGTTTATGAGTGTATATAATTTGTACATTGTTCTATTGCATAAATTTCTAATTTATTGAGTTTTGTTTTAATTTTATAAGCTGATTTGAGTTATTGTAAAGCATGATTTATAGTTGTGCTTTTAAAGACTAGAGGTTTGAGTCAGATATCTGCATATTTTATTGAAACTTTCACTTGGTATAAACTTTGTAGCATTCTTGCTGTAGTTGGGAAGTATTCTTTCTAACTTTAAGTATATAAGTAGTTAATCAATATAGATGTATTGGTTGTAGCTACATTTTGGATTTGTTGTAATCAGATTTTAAGTATGGAGTTGTAGTAGTTATAATAATTAAGTTAGTATATCATTTGAGCAATATGTTGTTGGTTCTATATTTTATTAACTTTCTAAAAGACATATATTTTGTAATAAACATTGTGAAATTTGGAATAAATGTAGTCATGCCTGCTTTATGTTTTGCTATAGTTGTATAGCTATATGTAATTTTGTTACAAATAGTGTCTAGTAGCTTGGAGTTTTGTATATGATAGGCAATTCTAGTAAGTATTACTAAATTAATTATATAGATGGCTTGTTTTTTTGTAATTTTTGCATATTTGAGTTTTTTAAATGCATCAATTGCTTTTTTTATTATAATTTAATATATAGGAGTTTGTCTTTTTCCTATTGTGAACTAATATTCAAGGAAACTGAATGCTTTTTTTGTTGAGATACTGGTAATTCATATGTGTTAAATGTTATACTGAATGTTGTTTTGGTTATGTTTGTTGCTAGAACTGATTTTGTTGAATTAATCTGAATATTGGTTAGATTGTAGAATGTGATTGCAATAGTTATAATTTTGAATAGTTCTTCTTTTAATGTTGCAATCTAGATGATATCATCCATGTATGTTAGTACTGAATAGTTAGTTTTGTAAGTAGTGCTATTGTTGTTCAGAATAGGTATATTTGTTTTTATTTCATATTCTTTATGTCTCTTAGTAATTTTGGTTAGCAAAAAGTCATAGTATATGCACTATAATAGAGGAATAATTATCTTTTTTTGATCTATTTTATTATGAACTAGATATTTTAATATGTTGCTATAGTTTGTAATTACAGAATTTACATAGTTTGTAAAAATATTAATTATTAGATCAATTATGTTCTTTAGTATTTTACTTGCTATAGAGCTTTGCATAGTAATAGGATATGAATAGAGTTATAGGCTTTTGACATGTCTTGTAATAATAGCTATAGTTCTTGTTTAGAGGCATTTGCACTTTCTATAATATGTATTAGAGTAAATATTGGTATAGTTGTGGAAGTGTTTAGCAAAGCTATATGATTGCTATTGTTGAGTATAAGGTATCTAGTAAGAATATTGTTAAGTCTGTTGATAATTATTTTTGTTAAAATTTTTAAGTATGTTCTATAAGAGTTATTGGTTATAAGTTATTTAGTTGTTCTATAAATTTGGATTTTTTAGAAATAGAATAAATGTTGTTATGTTTTTATGTTTTTGAAATTGTGTTTAGTATTAGACATGCATTTAATATTGTACATAGTTGCATTAGACTAGTACAACTCAGATATTTTAGCATCTCATTTAAGATGCCATGTGTTCCAGTTGCTTTACTAGTTAGTAATTTTTTAATTGTCTTATCTAACTCTTTTAGAATAATTGAATTAGAGATATTCTTGTATTAGCAGTCTTGAATGTTGTTTATAGATTTGTATTCTTCTTTCTACTCCTTTCAGTAGTTCCAGTTTGGAGGATTAGGCTTTGTCCAGTTCTCATAATGTGTTTGTACTTCTTTTTATATTAATTTTGATTCTGTAATAACTTCATCTGCTTTGCATATATTGTGGAATAAGACTAGATCAGTATGTCTTTTTAGTATGCTATTGTCATATGAGTAATATTGTTATTAAAGTTGTTATATTTTTTATTAATATATTTATTTATTATGCTTTAATGAGCAAGATTGTTTTCTAGTTTTCTGGCTTGATGTATTGTTTTTTGCTAAACTTTTAGCTATATGATTAGTGTCTTCTTATTAGTAGAAGTCAGGTTATCTAATATGATATAGTTGATTTGTATTTCTGTTTTGTCATTAATATAATTTATATTCTTGTTGTATGTTTGTATTAAAGTGTTAGTAAGAGTTTGTATGTTTGCTTGTATTTGTCTTATGAGTTTGTTAGTATGCTTAAGAGCTGCATAGAGTTTGGTAGCTTTGGTAGAAAAGGTATAGAATATTTGAGGCTGAATCTTGATTTTAGATATGTTCTTTTTGGCTGTTATAATAATTGCTTGGTTAAGTTCATGTTATTTTTTGTTTAATATACTAGTATTATTTATTTCTTATGCTATTGTATTTTTCTTTAGATAGGTTGTAATTGAGCTTAAAAATTCTGTTTACAAATCTGATATCATTTGATCATATTAAAGATTTCTTTTTTTTTTTGTTTTCATCTATTATTTTTTATTTAAGAGTTGTATGCCTATTGTAGTTGCATAATTTGGTAATTACTATCTGTTATTCCATTAGAAAAAATTGTTTAAGAAGGTGTTATATTATGTATAAATTGTGTTAGAACCTAGATGTCATCTATTTGGCTATTTATTTCTTTTAGCTTCAGGTAGGATCTATAATGTTGAAGTAGTTAAGTATGCTAAGTAGTTTATATAATTTTAGTATATTGAAAAGTGAAGCTATTTTCTTTTTAAGTTTTTTATTAATGTTGAAATCTCTAAGAACAATTGTATAATAGTCTTTAGCTATTGTCTAGTTTACTTACTATATTATTGTTTATTGTGTAATCTTATTGAGAGGATGGTTTGTAGCTAGTAGATAGGTGAAAATTATTTGAATTTGGTTTTTGTTTAGAAAAAAGAAGTTTATTGCAATAGCAGTTCTTAGTTCTGTTATGATGTTATAAATATAGAGTCTAAGTGGTTTGGTAATTGCAATTGTAATATCAAAGCTTGTTTCTCTTTTGACTGCTTGTTGAGCATTACAATTTAAGGTATAAACATAGTAATAGAGGTTACTTGTAAATAGTTCTGTATAAGTTAAGTTAGCTAATTTTGTTTTTGTTATACTTATAATATGGTATTAATGTTGTTGGCAGTGTTCGAGCCATAATTGTAGTTTAAGTCTATTATTAAAACCTTGTACATTATAAGTTACTATTGTTAAATTGTTGTTGATTTGTGAAAAAAGTGGGTTTAAAAGCTTATAATAGATGTTTTCTAGTAAATTTGAAGTTGTTATAGTAGTAGATAATAATGTTTTATTCTTATATTTGTTGTACTACATTTAGTTCAAATAAGAGCAAAATATCTTCTATTCTGGTTTAGAGAATAGTGATAATTTTAAAATATGTTCAGATATTGCTTTAACTATATAATATTGTTTGAGTTTTGCTAGTATTAAAGTTGCAGTATCTTGGCTTGTAATTGGTAATATAATATTAGTTGTATCTATTTTTTAATTTTTAAGATCTTCTTGTATTTGTGTAATAGTATCTGGTATTTGGGACTTTGCTTTTTTGTTTGCATCTGTTTCATCTATAGTTTCTTTGTTTGTTTCTAATATTTGTATTTATTCTGTAGGCAGCTTTTGAAAGTAGTAGTAGAATATAAGAAGTCATGCAGTTTTTGTTATTCTTTTGGGTATGTCTATTGAAATGATAAGATTAATTTCTGTAATCATTTTGGGGTTAGTGAGTAGTTTGAGTTTGTTTGTAGGATTAGTAGTTATGATTGTTTCTAAGATAGGTAATATAATTTTGTATATTCTTTTGACTTCGTATATAAAAAAGGTTGCTGCTTTTGTATCATTTATGATTAGGTAAATATATGTGTTTGAGTTTTAATTCTGTTTAGATCTTTTGACAGACTAGGTTTCACTAAAAAATAGTTATTTGAAATATTTTGGAAAGTATACTATTCTCTAAGTCTTGTAACAATGTCTTGCATATTAGTATTCTGGTTGGCTCTGTTTATTAGAAAGCATGCTTTTAGTTGTGGGTCTTATATGTCTTGATATATAGGTGAAAATGCTAGTTTTTCTAGCATTAATAGAAATAAGTTAAAGAAGTAATCTGAAATTTTATCAAACTTGTAAACTTGTAGTCATTTTTTATAGTATGTAAGTCTTTCTAGTTCTCTTCTTTTTGTTATTAAAAAAAAATATTTAATTCTGTAGTTTAGATCATTTATGTTATATGGCAATAGTAGAAATTTGGTAAAATAAATAAATTGTAGCTTTTCAAATTCAAATATTTGTGTAATGCTATAACTACAACTTTTGTTTGTAATTTGAATTTTATCAGAAGTTTGGATAGTAGAATGGCTTTTATTTTATTTAAGATTCTTATTGGTGTGTCAGAAAGCTTTTGTAGTTTGCTTTTTGTTACTTTAGCAATTGTCTCTTGTATGTCTTCTTTGTTTATTGCTTTTTTATCTTTTGTAAAGCCTTTATAATATGTTAGTAATTAATAGATATGTTTTTGTAAGCATGTATTAAAATTTGTTAGTAATGTAATTGATATACAGTTTTTGACAATGTTTGAGATGTACAATATCTTGTTTCTTGTTTGTTTATTAATAATAATTATTTTGTTTTTAGTTTTGTATTTTTGTATTGCATTTGTGAATAGGTTTTCATACTTTATTTGATGTTAGGGCATGAAGCATTTGGCTCTTGTAAAAGTAGTAAAAAAGATGCAATCAGTATATCTAAATTTGAATTTAATTGCATATAGTAGTATTTGTTGTGCAAGTTTGGTTTTGAATTTATATGTAATAAGTTCTTGTAGTTTTCCTTTTAATTGAAAAGCTTCTGTAGTAGGTTGGTAATTCCAAAATGTTAGGTCAAAGGATCTAATATTTTCTCATCTATGTTTTGGTTTAGTTGTTCTGTTCACATTTGTTTGTAGTTTGTATAACTTTCTGAGTCTGTGTCTGCAGTTGTTTTATCTTTAACTGTCTGGCTGTATATATATCTGGTTTGTGTAATATTCTTTATAGAGTTTTTAGTGCTTAATATTGTATTAATGAACTTAGTTTTCATGTTTTGGTCAGAGTGTATCTCTGTTTGAAGAAGCTCAGTTTAGTGACTAATGTTGATTAGTTCTAAGGTGTGCTGTGTTATGTATGCAATTTTTATTTTTATTTTAGAACTATATGCTTGTGTTTGTATATCATTTATAGTAATGTAAGAGTTGTTGTTTTGTGTAATTGTTATATAGTTGTTGTTATTGTTTATAAAACTGGTTTTATCATTGGTTAAACCTGTTTATTTTGTTGTGTTGTTGTTGTAGTTGATTGTACATGCAGTTATATGACTGTTTGATAAGAGTAAGCTAATTTTTTCACTTTAGTTGTTTTGTTTTAGCAATAATATCAAGGTCTTTTAGTGCTTGTTTGTAGTATTTTTGTCATTTTTGCTAAGTCAGTTATAGAAAGCTTGTTTGTGTTAAGATTGTTTTTGTTGTCTAAAAGAATATTTATAACTGTTCTGCATATTGAGAGTTTGTATTACTGTAAAAGTAAAGGCAGTTGTAGGCTCTAATGGCCTTGAAATATATTTTTTGTTTACAGTATAAGGTTTGCATTTTCTCTTTTTTTCTGTAATAGTGTATTTTAGTTTGTTTTAGATTAGTATATAGAAAGTTGCAGGTTGTCCTGCAATTAGTATTATTATTCTGTCTTTTAGTTGGTTAAGTTTTTATAATTTTTCTTTTTGTTTACTTATTGTTTTGAGATCTATAAAAAATGTTCTTTAAAATACACTTATTTAATATTAAATTTTTTTTTTTTTTTTTGGTATTAAAGTGACCTCTTTGGTGTTTTAACTTTATTAACATATTTTAGAAATATAGTTCTGTAAGAAGCTACTACAGAAAGAGCATACAATTAGCCATTTTTATAACCTTCTATATTACCTATTTAAGGAGTTCGCCTAATGTTTCCTACTAATTGTTATATCTAACACTTCTGCTTGAGTGTTTTATTTAAACCCTCTAAACCTGTCTTATGTTATTTCACAAGTTGAGCCTAGATCCTTCGTCTCAACCTTAGAACATTTTTATTCTTGAGGTAAACCTATTAGAGCCTACTGTTTGCCTATTTTTTGCAGCTAACCCAAATATCACTATAGCAGAACCAATACTTGCAGTTAGAGCTAACTATTAAATACTGTACTCTTATAGAGTTTATCTAAACTCCAGTATCTACTTCATAGCATATCTCTAGTATTTTAGTATACTTTGCTTTTTTTATCAAATTTCTAATCCAAATCATCTATATAGGACTATGACCAGTCTATAAGTAAATCAGATCAGTCTGATATTTTTTTTCTCTGGTCCAATTTGGTAGTCTGATTGGTAATATCTTCAAGACTTCCAACTCAGAGGTTTTTATCCATCTGGCTACTTTGGCATTAGTATCCATTTCTTAGATCTAGCCTTTACAATAGTATTGTCAAAGATCCATGTTATCTCTCTATTTAGGTTTTCCCAAATGGGCTTCTTGTTCTCCAATTTTTATAAATTTACATAGTCACAAGAACTTATCTTGAGATTGCACTGCTTGATTTGTCAGTTGCATTTCTCTGTATAACAAGTTACACAAATGGCCTATGATCTGCCAGTTATGCTAATGTGACCATAATTACAGATATCTTAACCTAATCATTAGAAACAGTTGCCATAATATCAGATTATATAGATGATTATCTAAATTTTTACCATTGATAGGATTTGAACACCCAACTTACTACTTGAAAGATTAATGATCTAACTACTTCACTAGGTCATCATACCTTCTTTATTTAATATTAATAATTTTTTAGATAATTATAAACAATTGAGTTTAATTAACTTTATCTTAAAAAACCAAATAAATATTTTTGAAATCTCAGAAATATACTTATTAATTAAAAATACAAAATATTTTATTTTTTCTTAAAAATTTACAAAATATAAAAGTTTTTGAACTTCTAGTAATGCTTGTTAAGCTAATATAAAAATATTAATTTATAAATAACTAGTTAAGCATATTAAAAAAATTAAGACTTTTAAAAATTTTATTTTAAAAATTAATATCTTTTTTAAAAATTTTTATATTAAACTAATTCAACTTTACTTTTTAATATAAGAAAAAAAACAACTTTACAAAAATATTTTTATATATCTTTCTCTTATTATTAACAAAATTGATTACAAAATAATTTTAATAAAGAACTTAAACAGAGTTTTTAACCTCAAATTTGACAAATTTTTACAAAAAAAGCTCTAGCATATTTGAATATTTTCTTTTAAATTTTATAAATTTATTTAACTCTATAACATTTACAGACTTTATTATTTAACAACTACAAGATTCTTTTATATACACAATAACAGTTATAGCAAAATTGATCAAATATAAACTAAAGTTCATATTACTCTTCTAAACTATATAAATATTTTTTCAAACCTATTTATCTTAACTGATCACTTTATAGTTTTATTTGAACTCACAATCAATCTTTCTATAATAAAACTCTGATCAGAGCAGTCTAAAAATATATTATATTTAAAAAATTAAATTTAAATTATATAACAATGAACAATAACCACCTATTTTTATACTTTTATATAAACAACTCAAACAAGCTATCTTATTTAAAACAAATTTTAAATAAATTTAATTTTATATAAACATATAACTTATATATTAACAAATACTTCTACAAATATATCACTATTACTTTTATGTTCAATACTATTACTAACAACTTAAACTTAACCATTTTTTTAAATCTTTATATAAATAAAATCAAAATTCTTAAAAATTAAATTTCTAAAAAAAAACAAGAAAACATCTTAAAAGAAATTCAAAACAATTTAGAAAAAAGAAACAACTTCTTTCAAAATTTTAAAAAATATTTTTTTTTTTAATATTAAAGTAAGTACTTGCAATTTAGAAGGTTATTAATAATAGTTAGCATATAATTATTATATATAACAGTTATACAAACAATTATGAAAAAAGTGTACAAGTAGCCACTTATATAACTTTAGTTATTGTTTATTTTAAGTAGTTTGCTTAAAGGTTCTACACTAGTTGTTATATCTAAAACCTGCTTGTAGGTTTTTTATTTAAATACTCTAGTTTCTATATTTATCCTTATCTTATCAATTGCAAATTAACTACAAATATGCTATGATTACTAAGTTATATTTAATTTTGTATTAAGTCTATCAAAGTCTTCTATATCTCATACTTACAGCTAACTTAGTACCACTTTGGTCTAAATTATTAATTATAATTAGAACTAATTATTAAATTGCTATACTTTTGTAAAGTTTACTAAAACTCTAATACCTTTTTTTTTAATATTTATTTTTTACTTCTAAACTTATAAGACTTCTCAAACTACTTATTCAAATAATTTAATATGATATCTTAAGATTTTTTTTTCTAGTGATTCTTAGCAGTCTGGTTAGTATATACTTCTTTATACATATTGTTGTCTGATTTATTCTAGCTGTTTTTTTTTAAGAGCTTTTAATAGTCTGATAGTATTATTAAAAGTTCATACTATCTTTTTATTTAGAATTTCAAGTGGATTTCTATGCTTTAGTTTCTTAGTATTATATGCCTAGTAGTTTTATTATAGGTTTGTACTAAAGTTTTATGCAACACTAGTTATTAATATTTCTTTATATATATATAATATTACATTTTGCATAAATGCTTTAAGCTTTTATTCAAAATAGTGTTTTTAAAAATTACAGATCATTACTTTTATTCAACAGATTAATATGATATAGTTACTATAATACAGATATAATTTTTAAATTTCACTATCTATAAGATTTGAACACTATATTTGCTACTTAAGAATTGACAACCTGTTTACTTTACTAAATTATCACATCTTTTAAAATTCCAAAATATATTTTCATAATGTACTAAAAAAACATAATAACAATATTAATTTAAATTACTTTTTATCTAACAATGTTCTTATTATTTTTTTTTTTTTTTAATGTTAAGACAAGTAATTGTGACCCAGAAGTTTATTGATAATCAGTTGGCATATAACTATTGTGTACAACAGCTACAGAGGCAATTATGAAAAGAGTATACAACTAGCCACTCATACAACTTTAGTCATTGTCTATTTTAAATAGTCTGCCCAAAGGTTCTACACTAGTTGCCATATCTAGAACCCACCTGTGAGTTCTCTATTTAAACACTTTAGTTCCTGTATCTACCCCTACCCTATCAACTGCAGCCATTGCTACAAATATACCATGATTACTAAGTCATATTTAACTTTATACTAAGCCCATCGGAGCCTTCCATATCCCATACTTACAGCTGACCTAGTACCACTCTGGCCTAGACCATCACTTGCAATCAGAGCCAACTATTAAACTGCTATACTCTTGTAAAGTTCACAGGAACCCCAATACCTTCCTTTCCTAACTTCCACACCCCTACTTCTGGACCTACAAGACCCACAAGACTTTCCAAACTACTAATCCAGATGGCCTATCTGGCGAACCTAGTAGCCTGGTTGGTATGTGCTCCTTTACACATGTTGTCGTCTGATCCATCTGAGGTCCTAGTAATACTTTTTTGGGGGCTTCCAATGGTTTGGTAATACTGTCAAAAGTCCATGCTACCTCTTTACTTGGAATTTCCAAGTAGGTTTCCAACTCTTCGGTTTCTTTGCTTTCTATGCCCAGTGGTCTTATTATGGGTTTGCACCAAAGTCTTATGCAATACCAGTTATTAACATTTCTCTATGTAGATATAATATTACACTTTGCATAGATGCCCTGAGCTCCTATTTGAAATGATGCAACAAAAGTTACAGATACACAAATCCAACCAATCGACAGAAACAGTTACTATAACACAGACCTTATTTTCCAAAATTCATTGTCTATGGAATTTGAACTCTAGACCTGCCACTTGAGAGTTGACAACCTGACCACTTCACTAGGTCACTACACCCCTATGTTCTTATCATTCAGTTAGCAAAAATCAAACAAGCTTTACAATCTTATTTTCAAGAATATTATTATGTTTTTTTTGTTAAAGGTTATACTTTATAGCAATAATTTATTAACTTTTATTAGGTTAGTTATTACAGCTATTTTTATAGAGATAAGAGTACAACTAGTTATACATGCAACTTTTGGTTGTCTATTTAAGTAGTTCATTTTAAGGTTCTACACTAGATGCCATATCTATAACTACTAAGAGATTATTCATTTAAACCTTCTGATTATTTCTTCTATTATAATGTAATTCCAACTAACTCTCTGTATATACCTAATCAGTATACTATCTAAGCAGTATAATACCTACCTTTTTTGTACTGTTTTCAGGCCATTATATATTTCAGAATATGTCATTTGCCAGTAAGACACAGAGAGCCACTTGTTGTTAACTATCTGCTTACTTTTAAAACACTAATAAGTGCTATCCTTATAGAGTTCATTTAGGTTCTAGTACTAACTTTATAGCATATTTCTAGTACTTTTAGTATACTCTTGCTTTAATCTTAGACTTTTATTCCAGATAGCTTAGAAGAATTGTAACCTGTTCTTGGTATATTGAGGCTAGTCTAATATTCTTTTTCTCTAGTCTGAAATCTGGCAGCCTGATTGGTAGTACTCCTTATTTGAGGTTTTTGCCTATCTAATTTCTCTATATTGGTATCCATTTTTTAGATCTAGACTTTACAGTAGTACTATCAAAAATCTGTATTATTTTTCTGCTCAAAATTTCCAAGTAAGCTCTGGCTTTCTAGTTCTACAGATTTACATAATCTAAAGACTTATTTTAAGTTTGCACTGCCTGGTACTGGTTTGCATTTCTCTATGTAATTTAGATTACACAGATGTCTCAGACCTGTTAGTCATACTGGTATGATTATATTTATAGGTATCTTATCCCAACTGATTAACAAAATGCCATTGTCATAATATTATCTATATATTACATAGATAATTATTCAAATTTTACTGTAAGTAGGTTTTGAACTCACAATCTATTACTTGAAAAAATGACAACTTATTCACTTCACTAAGTCACTACATCCTTTAAGATTATTTTAAAAATTACTATATATATCAATCAAAAAATACTTTAAGTTCTATAATCTATACAAACTTCATCTAAAAAATAAACATTACTTTGTTAACTTATTCTCAGAAATTATTTTAAAAGAATAAAAAAAAGTTATATATAATATCTTAAATCAAAAAACTGCTAGCTTATCAGAAACAAATTATGAATATTTAAAATATCTAAACTCTAAAGTTCAAAATATTATTTGACTTTTTTTAACTAAATGTTTTATATTACAACAAATATCAACAATATAAAAAATATTTAACAATTTTCTTATTTTAAAAAAATTTTTTTGAAATTTTACTCTAAATCAAGTTAAATTTATTTTTTTTATCAAACTTATTAAAAAATGTTTTATTAAAATATTTACATTTTATCTTGATAAAATTATTATTGAAGATAGTAATCTTAATACAGTGGTTGAGTTGTCATTTTTCAAGTAGCAAATCTAAGGTTCAAATCCTATTTACAATAAAATTTGAAAATTATATCTGCATTATAATAACTGTTTTCTGTCAATTGGTTAGCCTTATATGACTGTAATCCAGATACATCAAGTCAGATCCTACTAATATTAGGAGCTCAGAACATTTATACAAAGTGTAATATTATATATATAGAGAGGAATATATAACTAGTATTGCATAAAACTTCAGTGCAGACCTATAAAAAGACCATCAGGTATAAAAGATTAAGGAACTAAGATAACAGAAACCCACTTGGAAATTTCTAAATAAAAAGGTAGCATGAACTTTTGATAGTACTATCAGACTAGTTGAAGTTCACAAAACATCTTTATAGGAACTGAAGATTAAAACTAAACAAAAATATGTATAGAAGAGCATATAATCAACCAGGCTGCCAGACTTGTTAAAGGAAAAGGATACAGAAATATACTATACTGAGCTATCTGGATTGGTAATCAAAATGAGACTGATGGTTCTGAGTTGCAACTAGTAGAAAATGATAAAAAAAATGCTAAAAAAATAGATACTAGGGTTCTAGTGAACTTTACAAAGATAGAAATAGTGTAATGTAGCAGTTAAACAGATAATTCTGTGACTGCAAGTGTTAAATAACTATAGCATATTGCATAAAACTAAATCAATATATGTGGAATATAAAGACTTTAGTAAGGTTTCTGTCAAGAATAAAGTAGCTTAAGAGTACTAACTAGCATCAAAAACTTGAATAAGTATAGTTTTGAAGATGTTCTTGTAATACAAAAAGGATTGCATATACATAAAGCTTAAATAGACAAGACTTCTAGTTGGCTTGCAGATATGATATCTAGTATAGAACTTATATAGTAATATGTAAGCAGACTACTTAAATTAGGCACCAAAAGTATATATATGGCTAGTTGTAATCTCCTATATAAGGTAGCTTCTAGTGACATATTATGTTCTATATACTTGAATAAAAATATTATATCCTAAAGATAGAAACTTTAATTTAAAAAAAAATAATAATAATAAAAAATATTATTATTACTTAAAATCATCTGCCAAGTAATCTAGACTTTGTAGCAACTAAAAATAGCTTAATTCATATTTTAATATAAATATATACTACTAAACACAATCAAATATTACAAACTAACAACAAAGAGATATAAATATTTTTTAAAATATGTTTAAAGTCTTTGATAAGATTAATATTTAACAATTGTTAGATAGTTGCAAACATATTGATATTTCTTAACCTAGTCTAAACTTTATTAAATTTTTATATAAAAATAAAAAAGCCAAAGCAATTACAACTTTTGGTCTTACAAATCTAATTACACTATATTTAATTATAAAATAAAAAAAACCTACTTTTTATTACTTTGAAAAATTTATTATGTCTCTATTCTTAGCTATATAACCTCAAAATACAATTCAAAACTTTTTAAAATTTTATTACAATCTTTTTTAAAAAATTTTTTTAACTATATTCACTTTAATAACAATACCACCTTTTATCTTTATGAATAATACAGTTTGTTTAACACTGTAAATCCAAAAATGATCTTTAAAACATTTTAAATAATATGCTTATTTATATAATTTTTATTATATTATCTTAAAATTTATAAAATATAATATTAGACACATTCTTATATAAGTTTCCTATAAGGACGTGAAATAATATATCAGAACTTTATTAACTAAATAATATCAAGATTAATCTATCTAAATCTAACTTTATTTATATCATATTTAACAAAAAAAGTATTTCAAAATACTATCTCAAATACTTTATTTTTAAACTTTAATAACTAACCAATTACATTTTACAAATTTAATAAAACAATTAAATATCTAAGAATCTTTTTTAACAAAAAAGTTTTAACTAAACCTATACTTAACAAAATTTATTGCAAAATATTACAATTTATTTATATTATTTAATACAAAAAACTTCTTTTTATACAAATCTTAAGACTTTTTAATATTATTTATCATTATCATTAGAATACTTTTTTCAAATCTGTTTTTCTTTTCAAATTAAACTTTAACAATTATCAAGCATATTAACAAAATATACTAAATATAAACTCTATTTATCTATAAATACAAACAATAACATATTTACCAATTTACAACTTTTTAATATTTCAATACTTAACAAACTTATACTACAAATTAGTAGCAATAATATAAAAAGATGCTTTAATACCAGTATATTCTTAAATTAAATCTCTATATACTATTAATTTGTAGTTTTTTCTTTTATCATAGTGATAACAAAAGCTGTTCAACTATAGTATGATAACTATAACTTGACAAATTCTATATAAAGTTTACAATAAGACTTGTGACCTAGGATTTTATTAATAGTATATTTGGCTAATGATTGCATTACAATCACAAGGAGCAATCATAAAAAGAGTTTACAACTAGCCACTTATACAATTTTAGTTATTGTCTAATTTAAGTAATCCATCTAAAGATTTTATACTAGCTGCTATATCTAAAACCTACTTGTAGATTTCCTATTTAATTATTCTAGTTTTCATATTCACCTACCTACCTCTGCCTACCAATAATTCTGGCCAATACTGATGAAAATATGTTATAGCTACTAAGTCTTTAAAGCAGTTCTTTAAACCTTTGACCTTGTATTAAAACTTCTAAAATCTTTTGTATTCCATTCTTATAACTAACCTGATATTGCTATACTCGAGACTATACTTGTTGTCCAAATCCCAAACTATTATAGTTTGGGTTTGTTCATGCCCAAATCCCAAACTCAAGTCCAAATTAATATCTTAAAAACTTTATTAATAATCTTTATTTAAACAAATAATTTATATTCTTATAACTATATATAAT